>BOPN01000768.1:212917-215417 GCA_017312705.2 Penaeus japonicus
ATATCTATATCTATATATATATGTTTGTGTGTATGTGTGTGTGTACATATACATACACAAACACAGACAAAAAACATACAAAAATACACATCCACACCCACACCCCATGACCCATTCCCCCCCCTCCTCCCCCCCAAAAAAAAAACGAACAAAATTATTCATAATCAAATACCTAAATAATCTACCTTTAACATTGCATAATTAACCGTTTTTTTTGTTCAAACTTAACCTTCAAATTGTTGAATCATCGACTACGCAAACTTACAGGTTAAGAAAAAAGTCATAGTAGCAACAGTACTAAAAGTGCTAGGTCATCTTGTGACGTCACTGCTGTTGCAAATGTTGCGAGGATATGATAATGATAATGATAATGTTCTATGTAACACTAATAATGGTGATAATAACAATAGCGATATAAATAATCAACCGACTATTATTACGGTTATTGAAACTTGTGATACTAGCAATTGCAGATAAATACCAAAATTACAAGAAAAGAATAAGAATACGGACACACACACACACACACACATACGCACATAAATACACATACATATACACACACAACACCAACAGAAACACACATACAATGTATTGCGTCTGCACACACACACACACACACACACAACCCCCCACCCCACAAACACACACACAAACCCACCCCACAAACACACAAGCTCCCCCCCCCCACACACAATCTCCCCCACATACGCACCCCCCCCCCCCCCCACACACACACACACGCACACTGCCACTTAAACTCAACTGCCACTAAGACCCACCGCACCACAACCCGAAAATGAGAGCCCCGAATTCGCCCTAGAAATGCAGGCCATCTGTCGCCCTTGGGGGGGGGGGGGGAGTAAGGGGGAAGTGGGAGTGGGAGGAGGGGAAGGAAGGGGGGAGGGGAGGATAATGGGAAGGGGAGGAGGGGAAGGAGGGTAAGTGGTAGGGAAAGGGAGGAGGGGAGGGGGATGAAGGAAGGAGGGGAAGGGGAATGGGGGAAATAAGGGGGAATGTGGGAGGGGAGGGTAAGGGAGGTAAGGAAGGAAGGGATGGGAAGGGGCTGGAGGGGAGGGGAAGAACGGGGAGGGGGGGAAGGAGGTAACAATTACTTTGACCCGATCCTTAGTAACGACAGAGGGGGGAGAGGGAAGGGAGGGCAGGGGGAGATGGAGGTGGACTGGGAGGGGGTTGGGGGCGAGAGCAAGAGAGAGAGAGAGAGAGAGAGAGAGAGAGAGAGAGAGAGAGAGAGAGAGAGAGAGAGAGAGAGAGAGAAAGATAGATAGATAGATAGAGAGAGAGAAAGAGGGCGAAAAATAGATAGAGAAAAAAAAAAGATAGAGAGAGAGAAAGAGAATGATAAAGAGAGAGAGAGAGAGAGAGAGAGAGAGAGAGAGAGAGAGAGAGAGAGAGAGAGAGAGAGAGAGAGAGAGAGAGAGAGAGAGAGAGAGAGAGAGAGAGAGAGAGAGAGAGAGAGAGAGAGAGAGAGAGAGAGAGAGAGAGAGAGAGAGAGAGAGAGAGAAAACGAAAAAGAGAGAGAAAGGAAGAGAGCGAAAGAGAGAAAGATAGATAGATAGATAGATAGATAGAGCGAGAGAGATAGATAGAGAGAGAGAGCAATACTCTGCCCCGAACCTAGTAACGTGTTCAGAACAAAAGCAGCACTTTCTCCTCCGCCTCATTTCAATTTCTAATCTAACCGCTTCATCTATTTTCTTCTTATGATTATTATTCTATTTTTTTCTCTCTCTCCTTTTCCTTCTCTTTCGTCTCTTTATCGGTTTCTTTTCTCCTCTCATCCCAACCTTCATCCACAGCGGCGTGTAGCAACAACAAAAACAGCAATATTAACAACAACAAAAACAACAACAATAATAATAATAATAATGATATTAACAGTAATAATAATACTAATAGTAATAATGATAATAATACTAATGACGATAACAATAATAACAATAAAAAACACTATCAATAATAATAGTAAGAAGAGGAACAATAAAAAGATTTTTAAAAATCGGTGAAATTTGGAACAAAACGAAATACCGGCGGACCTGACCAGGGTATTGAGATAAATTTCCGGGTTTAATCAGCAAAAAAGAAAGCGAGAGAGAGAGAGAATGAGAGGCAGAGAGATTTTGATTTTGATTTTGATATGTTTATTCATACTATATACGTTGTATACACATGAATAGGCATAGGAACTATGCCTAAATGAATTGTACAGTTCATGGAGAGAGAGAGACGGAGAGAATGAGAGAGAGAGAGAGAGAGAGAGAGAGAGAGAGAGAGAGAGAGAGAGAGAGAGAGAGAGAGAGAGAGAGAGAGAGAGAGAGAGAGAGAGAGAGAGAGAGAGAGAGAGGCAGAGAGAGAGAGAGAGAGAGAGAGAGAGAGAGAGAGAGAGAGAGAGAGAGAGAGAGAGAGAGAGAGAAAGCGAGAGAGAGAGAGAGAGAGAGAGAGAGAGAGAGAGAGAGAGAGAGAGAGAGAGAGAGAGAGA
>BOPN01000768.1:235417-237917 GCA_017312705.2 Penaeus japonicus
CGCCGAGCAGCCGTCGGCTCCGCAGGTGGCGGTGCAGGCGGCGCCGGAGCCCGCGGCAGCCCTCAGCCCCCAGCAAGAGTACATCCAGCTGGTCCTGCGGCAGCAGAAGCGCCAGGCCCCCGAGGCCGTGTTCGGCGACGTGGTGATCCCGTTGCCGCAGCCCATCCACCACCGCGCAGCGCCGCCCGCACCTGCAGCGCCCGTCAAGCGCGAGGCGGTGTCCAGTGGCGCCCAGGAGCAGGCGGCGTCGCAGGAGAAGAAGGAGGAGGAGGAGGAGCCGGCGGAGCCTCTGGCCGGCCTGTCCCCGCGCGTCCTCGACACGCTGCGCCACCAACTGCAGGCCGTGCCGCGTTTCGTGCCGCCCGCCCTCCGACGCGCCGCCCACGCCACAGCCCCGGCACCGCAGCCGCCCGCGGACGCCAGGGCGGACCACGTCCCCGACAACGAGATCCAGAGGCTGGCGACGGCGCCCTTGGAGTCACTCGCCTCTTACGCCTCCTCCGTCGCTCGCTCCCCCTCCCCCTCCCCCTCCTCCTCTGTCCCGCACCTGCTCTCCAAGCTCCCCTCGGAATCCCTGCGGAAGCTCCTCCTGCAGGCGCTGCAGAGGAAGAGCAGCGCCGCCGCCGCCCCCGAGCCCACTCCCACCGTCCGGACCCCCTTGATCCCCGACAAGCCCCAGGACCGCAGTTCCTACGCCCAGCTCCCCGACTACAGCAGCGGCGGGGGCTACAGCGGGGGCTACGGCTACGGGCACAGCGGCAGCAGCACGACGACCGCCGGCGACGACAACCCGCTCTTCGACTTGTACTTCCTCGCCGACGCCACGTCGCTCTACAAGATCGGCGACACCAACCTCTCCCTCAAGACGCCGAAGATCGGCAGCCCCAAGAACTTCGTCGACACGCGCCACCCCTTCGGCTACCACTACGGCTACCAGCCCCACTACGGCCACCATCAGCCTCACTACGGCCAACACCAGCAGGGTTACGGCTACCCTGCTACCTACGGCTATCATTAGAGCTACTATAACTATAGCCATTGGCCTTACTGCAGCCCCCACCAGCGGGACTACAACTACCCTACCACCTGCGGCTATCACCAGGGCTATGGGAGTGTCGTGTTTCCGGGTTAAAGACAGAGCCATATATTTATTTTATAGATTTTTAGGTATAAAAAATAGCAGTCTAGTCTGGCACTAGATTATGCTTTTTTCCCCCTTGTTATGTATAGTTTTCTTAATAAAATGTTACAAAATGGGACCTGCTTTTGATTTACTTTAATAAGAACAAGAAAGTATGATTATCTGCCACTCTGATCATAATTAATAATTGCTTCTCCATCCCCCTTCCCTAATTCATAAGTAGGAGTCCTACTATTACTACTAAGACTACCACAACTATTGCAACTAATAACAACAGCAATCAATACCAAACTTGACTTTAAAGCAACTTCTGTCATCATTCTCAACACCAACAGCAATAACAGTAACTGCAAAGGTTACACAAAGAGCATCAATAACAGGGAAGAGAAACAGTAAAAGACTTCAATATGCAAGAGTAAATACTCACCTCTGAAACGTGCATGGTTCTTGCAGGATAAGAATTACTGTCAACACCGCCAGCAACTTCAACTGAATCCCAAACATCTGAAGGAGACGAAAACAAAATTACTACGACTTATTATTTCCTCCCGGGCAAAATAGCAACAACAATCAAAGAGTGATAGATATGACAAAAAAGAGAGTAAGAAAAAAAAGAAAGAAAGAAAGAAAAAAATCACTAGTTCATCTAACATATATTTTAGGTGCTAGAAGAATATGAAAAAAATACAAAATATAAATGAGGATTAGATAAATACACAGACAATCCAGTTTACTGAACTTAGAAAACAAGATAGGAGTATAAGTAGCATGAAGTTTTATCAATTATTTTTTAAAATTGATTATGATATAACATTGATAGTAATAATAATAATCATAATAACAATAATAGCAGTATTATGAATACAACAATAATAGCAGCATTATGAATACAACAATAATAGCAGCATTATGAATACAACAATAATAGCAGCATTATGAATACAACAATAATAGCAGTATTATGAATACAACAATAATAATGATATTGATGTAAAACTAAAAGGAGGCAATAATCAATCCCTAAAGAAAATACCAACATATTTCAAAGAAATAACAAAAATACAAATGCAATAACATATATATAAACAAAGATGAAATGAAATTGTGCTACAATAAGAAAAGAAGGACAAACCATGTTTTTAGTCTGTTTTGTGTCAGAACATGTCAGAAAACAAAACAAAAATGTATCAGATATCGTTTTTTTTTGTTTTTGTTTTTTGTTTAACGAGGCATCTAGTCTTATTTGAAACGTCACTATCTATGTTCCCTTTTTTATTATGACTGTGTTTTGTTTCAGCATAAAAATATCAACTGACACTCAGTAACCTTTATATAATTCCTAGATTATGCAAAGCAATA
>BOPN01000768.1:242917-260417 GCA_017312705.2 Penaeus japonicus
CTCTTATATTTTCAGAGTACGAAAAAAAAAAGGTTCAATTTCAGTATAACAACACTATTAACACCACATAACATATTCCCATAACAAACAGACAGCATATAAAGCAAAAATCTTACATTCCCCTCCCCATATTACAATGTTCATTCTCTTCTATTCTTAACGAAATTTCAAGGTCTCGGAAAATTCTCTGGTGGATCACTGGTCTTTGTAAAATGTCCCATCGCATTGAAGAAGTCCAATGGATTCTCCTCGATCTCCTGGCACTTGTCATCGAACTGCGCGCCGACTGTCCATAGGGTCTCCAGGTCATATTCTAGTCTGATGTCTGGCTTCATGATGTGTAGCGCGATGTTGCCTGGAAGGAGAGGGTAGGTATGAACGTTCTTTGGGGAACTATTGACTTCAACCTTGTGTTAGAAATATCTATTGGATTAAATTGTTGTTAAGTTTCTACAAGCCTTGTTTCTTTTTGGCCTTGAGAAAAATATGCATGGATGTAGGAAATACTACTTTCCTCCTGATTTTAAAGATAAAACTAATCCAATCTCTTACTTACTAAAGGCAACCTGCGCATTACTTATCCTACTTGTAGTCCCCGCTTACCCAAAATTAAAGCAACCAAAAGCCAACCTACGTCCCTTGCCATCACCAACCACGACATGACATGCACCTCTTACCCAAGTCGGTGGAACACAAGCCACGTCCCTTACCCATATCCAGCGCCACCCAATTCGTCGACTTCCCTTCGCAAATGATCGAGGGGTCTTTCTTGCCCTTCTTCTTCTTGTAGATGCGGCGGATCGTTTCAGCCAGGGCATTGATGTGACGCTGGGACAGGCTGGTGACGATGACCATGTAACTGATGTACTTCATTTCTGGGGGAACCTGAGAGTGATGATTTTGGTTCATGACCGAGCTGAGAGTGATGATTTTGGTTAATGACTTGGCTGATTGGAGTGACTTAATTTACTGGTAGTTTTGATTAGGCTGTCTGTTGTTAGGGTTAATCTAATCACCGCCATTAACTTGATTGTAATATTCAAGGGCTGTTTTGATTTGTTGATTGTTCTGATCAACTATATGAGTTGACCTATTATTTGTTATGAGTAAACTATTACAAATCTTAATACTCTAATAATACTCATATTCAAAGAAGACCACCTACTTTTAATAAATCTAATGAATATCAAAATAAGAATACTCACACCCACAAAACAAAACAAAACAAAAAAAAACATTCAAAGTTTGAGAAATGAAATGAGGACTGGTTTCTCACCTGAATCACAGCAATATCCCTGGCATTCTCCTCTCTTAAAAAATCCACTAATTCTTCAATGTCGAACACACCCGTTCTACCTCCTGCAAAGCAAAGCAAAGTTTAAAGTATAGTTATGAGCATACTGTTTTACTAGTGATATATTATCTGTAAATCAATCAGTATGTAAATATTAGCATAGACAGATATGGAATGACTGATTGACTGATAAAATGATACAGTTAGAAACAGAAAGACTTGGTTATTTGTAGATATTTTCAACAAAAAGATGATGATGCTCGTGTTAAAATTAGAATATGGTACATCTATTTCTCAGTATTGAAAAAAAAAATAAAAAAAATAAAAAATAAACAAATAAATAAAAAAATTTAAAAATCCTTTTCCTCCTCCTCTTCCTCTGCCGATACTTACTCTCCAGCACCAGTTCCTCAACTTCCATCTCCTCTTCCACTATTCCTTCCGCCAGCCGTCTCTGTTCCTCGTCATAGTCGTAAATTATCTGCGATTTATCCATACTGAACTTTTCGTACTTCTGTGTGGTGTATTTGGTCCAGGCTGAAAACAAAGTGGTAAGGGGAATGTCAAAAAGTATTATCTGAGAAACTGTCTCATGTGAGGTTATTGCTAAACTGAAAGTTTATCGGGTAGCCAACCAGGTGCTCAGCTGGGTTAGAAATATGTTTTTTTTATAGAAAAATGCAGGTGTGATGAATCTAGAGGATAAATGTTTGGAGTGGGCTGACTTCACTAGTAATGGTTTAGAGCCTCTGCTGTTCAATCTAAATGTAAATGACATCCTAGAAATTTTAAAGATTGAGATCATATTGTTTGCAGATGATATAAAATCATTCACTTCAAATGAAAGTGATAAGGGGAGAGAAGAGTTATTTAGAGATTTATGCATGCATCTTATAGAAGTGGTCTGAGGATTGTCTGTTAAAATTTGATATCGCAAAGTGCAAGAAGATGCATACTAGATATGAAAGGGATAATTGTGACTAAAATATGAAAGGTCAGAATATAATGTCAGAAATGTATTCAAAGCAGAAAAGGATTTAGGAGACTGGATATCGTGGCATAAAAACTCTAGTCTTCAATGCTCTAAAGATGTAGGAGGAGAGACTGTCTGAAAGGCTTGAGTATAATGTTTCTGATATATAGATTATGAGACATATTGACACAATATATAAAACACATTTTGGACATCTTGACTACAGTGCACAAGTATGGAAACTATACATTGTCCCAAGATATCAGGCAGGGGCCATGAATAGGAACTTAGACACTTGTCATATGAACAACACCTGAAAAAGTTATATCCCTTGTATGGAGGAGGGACCAGGGTGACTCCTAATTAAAAATTAGGAGGACTTAGGAAGACAAGCTTTCTCCACACCAGAACTGAGTCCAGGTCTTGGAGCTGATAGCATGAAACAGTTCAAGAAGAGAGCCTGTCCTGACAAGAGGAAGAACTACCTTCCCACAGGCGATCATAAATACATGGACTGAACTCACTGAGGATGTTGTACTCCAAGATACATTAACCCAATCCCAATGGGCCCGGCGAGAACTGGCAACCCCCTACGCCGGGCCTAAGTAATATCACCTCGGGGACGTCACACTGGTGTGTCGCCCCATCATCAAGCACGACAGTGTGTCACACGGGTGTGACACAGCATAGTCATTGGGTTAATGGTTTAGATGATGTCCTTTAGACACTGGAAAGGAATTGGAGATGAAAAGAAGTTACTCACGATTTGTGGCCCCCGAATCTGAACCCCTGGTTGTTGTATCAGCAGCGCGCTTGTCAGCGTCTGATGATTCAGGAGGATGATCTTTGCCGTTCTCATCTCTTCCCTCATCTTCCTCTTTCCCTTTATCATAGTTATCCTTAGATTTTCCCAATTCTTCCGCAAAGTCACTCTGAATGTTGCTGAGCCACTTCTTCACCTCTGGATCTTTAGAGAAGTCAGTCTTGCCATTCTTATCATCGCCATCATGCCTAGAGCTCGTGCTAAATCCACATCGATACGCAGGCAGTGTTAGAAACTGCTGCTGTACAGGAAGCGAAAACCATGGCGCGTGTGAATGCCGTCTTTGAGCATCGTGTTGGGTGACGAAGGCAGAGTGTTTGCTATGATAGTCTCTCCTGGACAACACGGACGAAGACCTAGAGCAGAGATTGCAAGTGCGGGTAAAGAGGTAACGCTGCATGATTTTCAAATGATGCAGACAGGTGCCTTACCAAATCACTGGCTATCTGTGGAAAGAAAATTAGATTGTAAGTAATAGCATTAATGTTAAGAGAAACAGAAAAAGGGTGATGGTTGAAGACTAGAGAGAAGGAGAAAGTGAGAGAGTGAGAGAGTTAGAATGAGAGTGAAAATAAGAGTAAAAGAGAGAGAGAGAGAGAGAGAGAGAGAGAGAGAGAGAGAGAGAGAGAGAGAGAGAGAGAGAGAGAGAGAGAGAGAGAGAGAGAGAGAGAGAGAGAGAGAGAGAGAGAGAGAGAGAGAAAGAGAGAGAAAGAGAGAGAAAGAGAGAGAGAGAGAGAGAGAGAGAGAGAGAGAGAGAGAGAGAGAGAGAGAGAGAGAGAGAGAGAGAGAGAGAGAGAGAGAGAGAGAGAGAGAGAGAGAGGGAGAAAGAGGAAGAGAGAGGGAAAGAAAAAGAGAGAGGGAAAGAAAAAGAGAGAGGGAAAGAAAAAGAGAGAGAGAGAGAGAGAGAGAGAGAGAGAGAGAGAGAGAGAGAGAGAGAGAGAGAGAGAGAGAGAGAGAGAGAGAGAGAGAGAGAGAGAGGAAGAAAGGGGAAGAGAGAGGGAAAGAAAAAGAGAGAGAGAGAGAGAGAGAGAAAGAGAGGAAGAGGGAGGGAGGGAGAGGGAGAGGGAGAGGGAGAGGGAGAGAAAGAGAGGGAGAGAGAGAGAGAGAGAGAGAGAGAGAGAGAGAGAGAGAGAGAGAGAGAGAGAGAGAGAGAGAGAGAGAGAGAGAGAAAGGGAGGGAGGGAGTGATGGAGAGATGGAAAATGAGAAAAAAAGAGTGTAAATTTTCCGAATAACGCTGCGTTACCACAAATACTATTCATATATAGTGAAATTAATGAGCGCTTGCACCTCTGAAGCCCACAATCTGGGTCCCGATAGTAGGGGAGGGCATGAAGTAGATCAGGGAAATTACGGGGTAAAATATGAATTCTGGCCATATTTCGTATGCACCTAATTCAATTACCTACCTACCTAACTTTGCTTAGGTTTGAAGTTTGCCCTTAGCCAAGGGGGCTTCTTGCCCCCCCATGGACCCCCCAGCACTGCTACCGCGCTACTGCATCAACACGAAACCTGAATCCAACTACCTACCTCACTTTCCTAGTTTTGAAGTCAGCCTTGCGAAGAGGGAGCTGTGGATCTCCCCTATTCAGGGCACTTCGTGATACTTATGATGCGTAATTAGTCCTGTAGATGAAAATGCCGCGACACGGATAACCCTCACACTGCGCCATGATGACAGCAACTGAGTCTTCGTCTCATATATTCCTCAGGATAGGAAACTAGGACCGATGATGACGCGACCACTCAATAGAGGGCACTATAATTATACTGTAAATAATGGGGAATATTGCGCCATCTGTTGAGAGAACATAACAGCACATGCAGGTAATTCCTTGGGGGTTTCCAGTCCACAGCTTGCTACTATCCGTAAATACGTAAACACAGCCATGTTTGAATTTCAGGGCGAGGATGGTGGATTCGGGATATCTTGCCCAAGGTATGTTGCACGAAGTGCCCTAAAAAGGGGGGGTCCAGGGGGGGGGGGGCAAAGCCCCCCTTTGGCTAGGGATTATTTTAAAACTAGGCAAAGTTAGGTAGGTCATTGGGTTAAGATTTTGCAAGCGAAATATGCCCCGAAGTAGGACGAGGTAGCACGAAGTGCCTTAAGAAAAGAGACCCAGATTGTGGGGTCCAGGGGTGCAAGCGCTCATTAATTTCACTATATATGAATAGTAGAGGTTGAGAGGAATCCATCGATACCACTTTTGTGGTATTTCGTAACGCGGCGTTATTCGGAAAATTTACCAAAAAGAGAAAGAAGGAGAGAGAAAAAGAGGAAAACAGAAGTCAGAAAGTTCAAACAAATCAAAACAACAATCACATTCAAAGCAGACAAGTGTAAAACGACAACAACAAATCACATACACAAGAAAGCATAAACCGACAACTCTTACAAAAGGAACTACATAAAGGTTATCATGTCATTGTTCAAAAGTCAACACAACAAATACCACACGAACAAGCGGCCTTGAGATGAACATTAAGATAATGAGATGATATCAACAATAGATAGGCCATAATCTATCATAATCGTAACTATAATAAATGCTACAACACAGATGATACAAGAAAACTTGAGAAATGTCTTTATCACTACGAAATGAAGTCGTGTCAGCGTTAAATAAGGACTAGGACTTACTTCAAAATAACTTTAGAGAATCATAGTGTTGTCGGCGTTAAATCAGCTGTTCGGCTTTATATCCTTATCCTGTAGTAGTTAATTTGTTTATGTTATTTGAGGTTTTTACTTTATATTGAGGACTTTCGAATGTTTTATGATAAATCTTATTATGTTCTTCTAAAATAGATATTAGTATAAAGGTCATAAAAAGTAATTTTGCCATATAAAATCAATAATGTAAGCCGGTTTTATTTTCACGTTTCGGTATAAATATACACATTTGTTTCTTTTCATAATATAGCAGACAGCCAATAAAAACCCGACGTTTATATAACCCATTTAAGTCATAATATATTATATTGTTAATCTGTATGTATTGTTCGAGTTATGCAAAATATGAAGAAATTCTATTTCCTGAATTGTTATATTCATTTGTATTGTTACACCATTAATGTAAGTTATTTATCCAGCATTGATGGTATAATTGGATAAAGACGCAATCAAATTATCCAAATTTACCATTGATATACTATATACCCACTATTCTGCATAACTTTATAAATCTACAGACCAATTTGATTAGGCTCGTAGTCGCCGCTCGCCATTGTTTACAAACATTGAAGACGAAAGTTGACGTGTCGGGTGGGCGGTGTTCGCGTATAGTTGTTATTTACGTCGTTACTCTCCATTCAGGAGGATTATGGAGTCTAAGCCGAGGGTTGTTGTGCTGTCCACACACGAGAAAGATGGAAGGGAAATCGTGAAAGGTAAATTGATTGTAGATTTGGATTGGTTGGATGGTTATATTTGTGTTTTGTTGTTATTGTAATTTATTTCCATATTCTGCGTTGTTCTTGCTTTATTATGTGTTTGTTTGACGGGGCTCCAGTGCTTTTTATATGTATTTATGATATCTTGATTGTCTTTGTGTATATGTTATTGGATTATTGTGTTTGTGTGGAGATCAAACTATAACTATATATAACATATAGAAATTTGTATATTATCCTGCTTCAGATTAATTTTGTGAAGTATTCACAAATATAACACATTCTTCTCAAAAAGCACAAAATGGCTCCTTGTCTCTGTTGTCTTTAATGTTATTTAAATTTCAAATGAGCACAATTGTTGAAGGATTAATTAACTAATTCATTCATTCATTATCATGCCCTATACCCTATTATACGTATTGTTAGATATTAAGTGTAAAATATCGTATTAATGAAAGCAAATCTAAACCCTCCAGGCATTCTTGATCTGGAGTGCCTGCCAAATCCGGAAGTGGAGACGGAGGGAGTCGAGTGCTGGCCTTGGGAGATGGAGAACAAGTACTACACGGCGTCGGTGCTGCTGACGACGGTGCCTCACCCGGAGAAGTGCTTGCAGTGGATTCTGGAGAGTGGGGAGGCCCTGATTGTGTACTGCGATGCAACACAGGTCTTGCGTGTTTTTTTTTGTTTTTTTCGATTGCTGGACAAAAATGATTGTGGGGATGTGTTAAATTGAAGTTTGTTGTAAGGTTACCAGTGTGTTTAAGGTCATTGGCTTTAGACGGATATTAATTGCTATGTGATTTCCTTGGGAACAATTTGATTTTATTAGAAATACTTATAATTTGAGCAATGTTAACCTTTACACAATTTCGGTACCCAAGATATATGGAACAAAATATTTAGACAATTGAATTATCTCCAAAAAACATTAAAAGTTGGACGCCTTAATTATCTCCCAACAGAATGATGCTTTAGACAGCATAAACAGCCTGGTGGAGAATGTAGGAGAGTTCGAGCCAGAGGTGCAAATGCTGGTCTGTGATTCATGCTCGTCAGAGGATGGCAACGGTGGGCTTTCGAGGTTGAATGGTAAGATATCTATTATTTTGCCTCTTCCCTTTCAACAGAGTAGTGGTTTTGTATTGCAATCTTCCCCATGATATACTATCAGTCTCTTTATTTTAGTACCATTTCTGTCTTTAAACTACCATTGCCCATATTATACTGAACGCACCTTTACTACAATTTCTCTTGTTATACTAAGAGTTCCCATGTGTTATCACCACTTATCTTGTTATAATACCATTTCCCTTGTTTTGCTTTATCCTTGACTATACTAGCACTGCCTTGTTAAACTACCACTTTGCTTGTTGAACTACCACTAACCTTTCTAATAGTTTCAGTTCCCTTGTTATGTGACTAGCTTCCCTTGTTATACTACCATTTTCCTTGTTCTACCATTTCCCTTGTTATATTACTTCCCTTGTTGATCAACCACCTCCGTTGTTGAACTACCACCTCCTTTGATATACTCCCATTTCCCATGTTAAATGACTAGCTGCCTTTGTTTTATCACTACTTCCCTTGTTACACTACCTCTTCCTTTGTTATATGACTAGCTTTTTTTGTTATATTACTATATTAACTCTTGTATATGAATTTACTACTGTATATAAAATGCCCCATTGTATGTAATGGTTATTAAATAACCCATTATATTATTCCAACTAACCCGCTGTAAAGCAGAGAGGAAAAGAAAGAATAATACTGACACAAAAATTTTCCTGCTTATTCCGTAGCCCAGCAGTGGTGCATAAGTAATGGGTGGGAGCTCATAGAACTGAATCGTGCCCAGGATACCAACAACGAGGACTCAGAGGATGAGGACGATTTCCCAGAGAGCCTCGGCTTCAAGCGTGTCCGTCAGGCTCTTCATGCACACACCTGGTCCAATTTGGTCATGAAAGGTAATACAATTTTGAGCTCAATGTGGTGTTGGATCTGGTGTCAATTGGCAAGGATTTTGCTGGGTCTATTTCACGCTAGCTTTGTGTGTGTTGAGGTTGTATTTCTGAAGGTTGATGTTATATGTTTTAGAGAAAAAAAGAAAGTAAATACATTCTTATTGTCATCTGGTGGGGTAATCTTCTTTACACTATACCAGATAACAACCGAAGTAGCAGATTGAATGCGGTGTTGCAGTCCGTGGCCTCAAAGGACGACAAGAGTGGGAAAGAAGGACAAGATTCAGATGAGGTTCTCTATTCTCAACTCTCAGACTTGTCAGTGGAAGATAACGACACTGGAGCTTCTCCAGCAGCAGGTAATAACACCTTCATTTCCTCCACATTTTCCACCTTTTCGCCTTTCTCACTTCTGTATTTCTATCTTCTCCTCCTGCAGGAGCTCTACTTCTCCTCTATCTTTACCACCTCTCCATCTCCACTTTTTCCTCTCTCAGGTAATGCCACTTCTTCACCTTATTCACTTCTCTAGCTTCACCACCTTTTCCATCTTCTCAGAGCAACTTGTGTTCTTATGTTTTTGTTGGTGTCTTACTCTCCTCTTGATTTCTCTTATCTACTTTCCTGAAATTCTTCATCTTTCTCCTTCTTATTATTAAAACTATTTTGTTTACATTGTATTTTACTTATATGCAATTTATCATTTCATTTTCTATTGTCCAACAGGTGAATACCTAGACTCCTTGATGGCAGAAGGCTGCCTTGAGAAAGAGGAGGGCGACTTTGAGAACCTCTTCTCCAGCTTTGAGCACCTCAAGCGTACTGCTTCGTCACTCCCACCCGATCAGCGAAGGGACTACGCGGAGAAGGTGGCTGTGGCATTTTGGAGGGCCATGGGGGGAGATGAAGATGAAATCGATGGCTTGGATTTGGAGTAACACTGTTGGAAGTGGGGGTGCTCTAGGGTGTTGAATTAGCTTGGATGAAGTGTTTGTATCTCTGTCACTCTCCTCTCTTGTAGCACAGTATATATATGATATTGTATTGTATAGTAACGTTTGTTGTTATATATTTTCCTTTTTTTGTTACTGATGTTGTAGATATAGGAATTTATGTATATTATGTGTAACATATTCATAATTAGGCAAATGATATATATACATATACTAAGGTAAATGGTCTACATTGTTTTGAGTTTGAAGTGTTCAGGTATGTTAAATTACGGAAACATACCCATACTTGCAGCGATTTACGTACAGTGGTGTAAATGAGTCTGCTCTATAATTTTATGTTTTAATTACATATCTATCTTTCATTAATTCTGTATCATTCACAGATGATAAGAGAAATAAAAGTAAAGAATAACATAAATTTTTTTCATTATATTTGAGTATCTGTTTTATCATTTGCAAAAGAAATGGATTCCAGGAGGACAGTACCTTGCTTTTCCACAGCATTTTTTGCACACTCTTGTTGAATTAAGAGTAACACTGTATTACACACAAGACATATGCACACTTCCCTTAAGTTCTTGAAATGCCTGCCGCAATATATTTCCACAAAATGCTGGCTGAATGAGAATTTATTATCATTTACAAAATATTTGCCATTTAGAAATTCAACATTCCAAAATATACCAAAGGAAATGAGAATCAACTTACTCATTTACTTGGGTAATTAGTGTAAGTTCTGGGATGAGACACCCACTAGCGATTCATCCCGCGGGACCGGTCACCTTTTTCCTTTTGTGAGGAACTAAACTTGTCAAGGGATGGAATGCGATTCAGCCCTCGACTGCCGTGGCCTGACCCATTCTTTAGAAAAGTTATTAAAAAAAAAAATAGTTTTGTAATGTTTAGTATACATCTCAATCTTGTTGCGTTTCAATCAAATTAATTGATATGATTCATACATAAGTATAGATTGAACTTTATGAATTTAATTGATCTCTTTAAAAAACAATTATGATAAAATAAGGATAATAATAATCTGCACAAATTATCTTGAGATTAAATTCCTTCCTTGATAAACATATATCAATCCATTGCAGACAGGAATATATTTGCTTCCCAGGTCCCCAGCACGGGCATTAGTGCCACCTGTGCAGCAACGCAGATGGATTTTATTTCAGTGCAAGGAAACTTCATGCGATCTTTCGTGATTTCATCCATTCACTTTTTATAATACAAGAGTCATATTTGTGCTTGTCTTTTTTTGTGTTTTACTGTATTGTGATACATATATGTTAAATATATGTATCACTTTATCAATGTTGGTTTAGTCTAAAATTGTAGTATAGGGTCCATATCAGCTCATTATGTTCTTTATATGTTGTGGGATAGAGGTACTGCAGTTTTATAGGTGGACAAAGAGCAATTTTATTTTTTTCCTATTCATCTACTTTCATAGACAAATATGGAAGAAATAACCACCCACAGCCGAGATCACATGAAGAGATAGGGAAGAGGAATTAAACCTGTGTTTAGGACTGCCAGTGCCACAGTAAAGGCAGCCAGACTGGCACAGGGACACATTGTAGACACTGGACATGGTCTGGGTCATCTTCCTCTTCTCACTCTACTTGCATATCCTACTTTGCTGGTAATTTAGAGCAGGATGTTGGCATCTTGCCGTGTCATCACTCTCTGAAGATAGGGCTTGCTATCTAGAATGGGTGCTGTTTGTTCCTGCTAGTGCTAGGAGAGAGTAGTGTGGTCGATGTTTGGGATTTTAGACTAAACACATTTTGCTGAATATTATGGCAATTATAGTAATTACAAGTACAGTGGTCATCATCAGTCATTAACCCATTGCGTACGGGTGTCATGACATACATGTCGGCACTGATTAGGCCTAAAAGACGGGAGTGAATGCATACATGACGCGACATAGCGATCTGCTCACAGATGAAGCGCGCACACAGTCATGAAGTATTATGGCTGTAATGGAAAACTCTTCCCCCGTCCCTCCAAATGACAATGGGTTAAATAGAGTTATTACTCATAACACAATAAAGGAACACAGCAACCCACTCTCCTCCAAGGTAAAAAATGCCATGGCGATTATTGTCATGTATATCATGATGCCTGCCATCAGACCATAATTCATGCATTGTATATGTCACTATACCTGTCTGCAATGGGTCAATAACATTGGAAATGATATGGAAAAATATAGTAGAAATAATAATAATAATGACAATAAGCATTAACAATACTGATAATGGTGATCATAAAAATCATCAAAATAATTATAACATTAATCAAAGTAATGATACTAATAATCAAGATAGCAATGATGACAATCAAGGAAATGATAATGATGATAATACCAACAAAAGGTAACCACAATGTTCACGAAACACCATCTTGGACTTGTCATAAAAGGATATAAAACACAGAAGTCATTAAGAAATAAATATATATTCTGAAGTCAATCAACAAACAACAGCATGAATAAAAATTAATGACACAGTCTAAAGTATTTTTGTGTTTGTGTGTGTGTACAAATGCAAAGTGTTTATTTAATATTCCTTCTCTATGCTACTTCCATTTCCTTACGTTCCATTTCTTCAATTTTTTTTTCATATTCCTTATCAATTTCTTTATTCGCTCAAACTCTGAAAAGTGTCGCAAGACAAAGATTTCTGCGTCTCCTCTATTACTGCTTTTTTTTATTTCCTGGGGGAAGTAGAAAGAAAGAAAAAGACAAAGAAAAAGTACCCTTTAATAAATATAGACAAACTGATCGTTAGAATTGCCGATATTCTGGAACTCTTGAAAAATCTGCGTAAAGAGGGAAGCTAAAGTAAATGTTTGCGTGAAGCCTTCTTGGTCCTTTAGAAACAATAGGATGACTTCTTTATTATTGCATTGCTGGAGAGGCACAATATGGATATAATATATATTTCAAAGTAATTTTGGTAATTTAGGTGTCATTTTTTATATATATATATTTTTTAAATAATTGTAAAATGGAACCGTTTCTCCTTACTGGATGTATATAGTAATCTGTAATCATTACGGGAATATGTACACTAAAAACAAATTAGGAAACAATAAATAAATACCTAATTTTCAAAAAGCTAAATAGAACACACTCACAAATGCCATTCTGAATTCAATTCCACCTTAACCTATGGAAATAAGTATGGAACTCTTTCTAATAAATAGAAGCAAGACTTTGGCCATTTTAAACATATAATCACTGCATGTACAACAACATATGTGACAACAAATGAATCTTATACATGGTTCAGCATTGTGGAAAATTACCTATATAACTCGGTAAAAAAAGAAAAAAAGAGGATTATGAAGAATAAAGGAAAAAAAACAAACAACAAAGTGAAGAAAAAACCTGAAAGCTCGTTCTCACTTGCATAGATATCGCGAAAAACAGCCTAAGACATATAAACACCTCTCCTATCTCTCAACGCCATCAACTTCTATTATTTACAAAATGCGTCCCTGTAGGGGGGAGGAGGAGGAAGAGGAGGGAGGGGGGCATCCACTAGCTCTTGAAGAGGGACGAGAGCAGCGCTGACACTTCCTCTTGGGACGGGCATGCGATGATGATGCGGTCGTCCTCGCTGTAGTTTTCTGTGACGATGTTCTGCACTTTGGTGAAAGTGTTGAGGACGTTCGCTCGGATGGGCTTGAAGAGGATGAACTCTGTGTCGCGGTTGGCCAGGTAGAGCTGCATGCTGCGCTGGATGCCAGGCAGGTGTGTGCGGATATTCTTTTGGCAGCTGCTCACCACGTCCGCGACCTAGTGACGGATGCGAAGGTTTATTTTTGTTGATTTTATAAGATTACCGAGACATAAGTTTACACCTCTAAGGGACGAAATAGCACACTTATTTCTTACCCTGTAATTGTACAATGCACATACTGACGATTCAAAATAAAGAAAACAATGTCCTATAAGTACCCGTTACATATCATTTTCAAAAGACAAGGGTAGTTATTATGAATAGTGGAGTTTAAAAAAAAAAAGGGGTCAATCTCTATACTCATGTCAGTTTTACATGTCAATGCAAGTCATCCTGCAAACCCCAAGCCCCCCAAGAGCAACTGACCTTCTCAGCGGACGCGAACGGCTGGTTCTTGAGGGAAATGGGCTTGACACTCTCCTCCTTGTTCATCTGGAGGATGACCTCGGCCTTGGTCAGGAAGATGGAGAGTGGCCCTGCCAGGGACTCGGTACAGGTCAGGATCAGCAGCTCGCACAACTTCTTCAATCTGTTGTCCAGATCTCTCTTGGAGTCGAGTCTCTGCTCAGTGACCTGCGATCGCATGGAGAAAGAATGAAGGAGGGAAGAAAAACATCACCTTCTATGTATTGTTGATAGTACACCTGGAGTATATCTACCAGTAATCTTAATAATAACAGTAACAAAAAGAAAGAAAGAAAGAGAAAGAAAGAAAAAAAAAAAAAAAAAAAAAAAAAAAAAAAAAAATCTGTTGCTTTACCTGAAGACTACCCTTAACGATAAATTCCAGCAGTGCATTATTAGAAGAGAGGGAGAAGAGTCGGTCTCTTTTTTGAACAAGGGTGAACGCAGCATTTCGCACTTTGCTCCAGTCTAGGCTTGTTTCGTGCAGGCAGGCATCGACCTGTTATGTTGCATGGGAGAGAAGGGAGGCAATATCTAAGTATAAGGAACACTATTCATGGTAGTCAGTGTACTTGCTTTATGAAAGACTAAAGAATATAATAATGAAAAAAAGAAAGATTGAAAACATCACCTCTGTTACCTCTCACGTATTTCTATTCCGAACAGTCAATACCCTATGCTTACATAATAGTTATAATGATAATAACAATGATACTACTTCTACTATTTCTACTACTACTACTAATCATGAAAATAAAAAAATCCTCATTACCTGGAAAGGAGCCATCTGTTCCCTAAGGATGAGGAGATGCTTAATTTCGAACAGCTGACCGTCCAGGGGGGAAGAGGTCTTGCTGATGATTGCCGAGGCCGAGCTGAGACTCTGCATGCACGCTGTGAGAGCTTCTAGGGACACACCCTGGTGGCATAAGAAAGTGGTATGATTTGTGGTTGAATTTTGTGTTGAAGAGCAAATAGACAGATTACAGTATGAGAACTGTAAATCAGATAAAAGAAAAGAAAGAAAGAAAGAATGAAAGAAAAAAAAAAGAGGAAGGAATAACAGCAAGGGAAAAAAAACAAAAAAACAAGCAAACAAGTAATCACATAAACAATGGGAAAAAATAATAATACGTATATAAAAATCACTCTCCCATTACAAGCATCCCCCTAAAAAACTCACCTGGAAAATACTTCTATCCACACACCGGTAGAGCTTGAAAAGGCACATGAGCGTTCTCCGCACAGTTGGGTACCACATGCCATGGAGGTCAGCTGGAGAAGTGCCCACACGAGAGAACCTCTCTTCTGCTGCCCCGGTAATGTTCGCTACCTCTTCGCTCGTGGCTGATCTATGGGGTGCAAGGGAGAGGGTGTTAAAAGTAGGGAACGGAGAGGGGGGGTGGGGGTCAGTGTAGTGGAGGCTCTTAGTAATGGTTTATAGATTATGATACCTCCTATCTACTTTCTTTATCATAATTATCATAATCATGATTTAGTTAGGGATTATTTCATCTTTACTTCAGCTCCCTTTTGAATAAAATGATTTGTGGATCTGATCTTTTCTCTCTTCTCTTAGTTCTGTATTTGCTGAAATGATTTGCGAAAGCATATTCTACCCCAACACATATCAAACCATTGTGGACAGGGTAGATATATTTGCTTGCCCAGTCTCCAGGATGGGTTTTATTTCAGAGCAAGTTAGCTTCACACAACATACTTTTTGACTTTTCCCACTCTCATTCAGTCACTCGATGTAAAACTAGAGACATTTTTGTGTTTCAACCCATTAAGGCTGGGTGACACGATATCACGTCGAGTGGTGGCAGGACCAGCCACTGGGGTTGAGATGTTTTGTCATGGTTATTCTCCTGGCTGGTGTGCTGGGTGATCGGGTGCGTAGCATTTGGCCACAGCGTGTGGGTGAATAGCTCGAGGCGGTAGGTTTATGTGTTTGAAATATCCTGCCATTTTGACTATTTGGAGCCAAAACAGCCCCACTGGCAATGGATTAATTTTTGTGTGTTTTATTGTGTTTAGAGACATATGTGCCATATGACAGGCTCTATCAATGCTGCAGTTGACTAAAACTGTAGTATATGATCCATATCGGCTCATTATTTTCTGGGCATGGTTTGAGTCACCTTCCTCTTCTCGTTCTGCCTGCACATCTTTCATCAGAGGTACTTTAGAGCAAGAGGTCGGCAACTTGCTGTGTGCCATCGCTTTATGAAGATGGTGCTTGATAGAGACCATAGATGGGTGCCATTCAAGGCTCTCTCTCCTGCTGGTGCTAGAAGAAAGTGGTGCCATCTAGGTTTTGGATGTTGGGTTTGCTTAATATTACAATGATTAAAGTAATTATGACTGCAATTGCCATCATCACTCACTCCTTACTCATAGCACAATAAAACAGCACAGTGATCCAAAATCCCCAAATATCATCATGTTCATGACACCTATCATCAGGCCAAAGCTCCTGCGTCATGTATGTCATGACACCTGTCCACAATGGGTTAACACTGTATACACGTATTATCAGCGCGAGCTCGCACACACACGCACAGAGCCACAACCACTTACACACATCCTCTTATCTATCATTCAACCAAAGCAGTGACCTTAATGCCGAAACCCAGCTGCTCGGCTGCACTGACCTCGTAGACGATATGGAGGAGACGGAGGCGTTGCGCGAATGCACCTTCCTCTGGTTGGCTAGGGTCTCGGCGATGTTCTCCATCATCTGCAACTTACTCGGGTAGGCAAGGTCTCCCGGCGACGGACGGAAGCTGGCGATGTCCACGTTGATGTAGATGTGCGCGCGGTAGACAAGGCGTTCCTGTGTGTCCTCCAGCATCTGGTTGACCACGGAGGTGAGCGGGGCCAGCTGTGTGGGGTTGTTCTGCAGGTGCTCCTCAATCATCCTGCAAGATTGCATGTGTTGCTTTCATATCAGGGTGCATCAATGATAAGAGAATAGGGATGTGATATTGCTTTTAACCAATTAGCAGCGGATGGCATGATTTGCTGGCAAGGCAGATTCTGTCATAGATGCGGATGGCACCGTGCCAGACAATGTAAACCTGCCATCCTACTGCATACATATTTTATTAAAACTGCAACCAATGGGTTAAAAATCTGGCTGTGCAGTTGCTCAGGTACAGGAGGTGTGGTGTCCTTTCATGTTCCTTTGACTTTTACTCTACCTTGACTTAAAATGGACCTACAGCTAATGCTCTTCTCTTCCTTTACCTTATCTCCTTCCCTTACCAAGAAACGGAAGGAGGCAAAAAGAAGAACAAAAAGAAGAAGAAGAAGAAGAAGAAAGAAGAGTAAATAATAATGAAGTAATATTGACACAAAGCAGTAAAAAGCACAAACAATCTCCAACACCTCTAGAGAAGAAAATAAAAAAAGGAATATAAACTCCTGCTTACCCCCTCTGCAGGATATTGCACAGTTCGGACAGTGTCTCGAGGTGGTCGATGTGTATAATGAGAGGCCGCAGGACGTCGTACAGGCCCGTGCAGAGTCCTAGCAGGAAGGCGTCCAGGTCTGTGGTTGACGCTGTGAAGAACTGAAAGATTTCTTGGGGTGTTATTTCTGGTTCATAATAAGGTTCATAGGAATAATATTCTAGTGTATGATGAGTGCATGATGAGTTGTTTTCATTGGTAAAATGATAAGAAATCATGATCATAATATTACTAATAATAATGATGATAATGATAAGAAGAAGTAAATGCTAATGATCATTATGCTAATATTGTTATTGCTATCTTACAACTACTATCAATAAAAATAGAAATACCATTAACAATAGTAACACTAATAATAATAATAACAATAACCATAAGAATACTGCCAAAAATAACAATAATAATTAGAATAATAATAATAATGATGATAATTATTATAATAACAATAATAAC
>BOPN01000768.1:265417-275417 GCA_017312705.2 Penaeus japonicus
TATGACAAACAGTCTTTCTGCTGTTGACATATGTAAGAATGAATGAGCTTGATATGAAGCAATGATTAAATAATATCCAAAGTTGCTGTTAGAGAACTTGACAAACTCACATTAATCGCACTTTCAACACTGTCGATCATAATTCACAACTAACATCTACACTTTTCCTCATAATTAGAGGGTAATGTTGGATAAAGACGCAACCACACGTAGCGAAAAAACAAACCTTTGGGCATGACATAGTTTTAATTATGACGTAACCCATAAAAGCTCTTTTCTTCTGGAAACGAAAAATAACCGAGATATATTATTTTGAAAATAATTAAAAACGATTAACGGGAGAGATGATTCCACCGTCTTAACAAACATCTGACTGAAAAATATCGGCTCTGCGCATGCGCCAACCTCCCCCGCGGAAATGCAAAAAATTATCGATAGACGGCAATACTGTCACGTGATAATAATAGCACCAATAGGGAAACAATAGGTCTAACCGACAAAATGATCGACCAATCACAGACAATTGAACATAGAGTCTGGGTCCTTGCTTTAATTTCAAAATCAGTTTCGAGATGGCTGCATTGTGTGCAAGATGTGGGTACACTCCGTGGGAATTCATCAAGGTTTTTTATAAAGATAACGCTGCATCACTGAAATTATTACGTGACCACGGTGCTCTGCCAATGGAAATGGAGTGCAAAAACTGTGAATTACAACCCGGCCCCTCACACGCCTCCAATTAAGGTAAGAAGTGGTAACATTCGAAGATAAAAGTCAGATGCTACGAAGTGCCCTTGGCTAGGACAGGCTAAAATCGGTCATTGAAAGTGAACCTGCCACGCAGTGGTTAAATAAGGGGGGGTCCAGGGGGGGGGGGGGCAAAGCCCCCCCTTGCCTAGGGCAGACAAAAAATCGGTCAGTTCCGTGGTCGGTGGTGGACGTTCGTTTTGAAAAGTTACCGGCCACGCAGTGGCCTTAAAAGTGGGGGGGGGTCCAGGGGGGGGCAAAGCCCCCCCCTTGGCTAGGGCAAACCCAAAAACTAGGTTAGGTTAGGTTAGGTTTATGGGTTGGGTTTTGATTACGCAAAAAGCCCTTTAAATTTCCCGCCAGAAATCGTTAGTTCCGTATCGACGGTGGCGCGCGTGTGGGGGGGTGTAACTCAACAACGAAAGGTTTCCAATGGAAATGAGTAGCTAAACTGTACAAAACAGAACGAAAACTACCAGAAAAAATATCGTGTCGTGCCTAGAGGTTTGGTTGCGTCTTTATCCAAATTTACCACTTAGAGAAGCGACACAGACTCCAAAACAGACACAACATTATATAAAAACAACAACAAATTGAACAAAAAATCCGAATACAAATTAAATTCGCAATCGTGGCAAGTGTCCCCCTGAAAACCCCCTCCTCCTCCCCCTCCCCCGTCCTCCCAAAGCACACAACGGAACCCGAAACTCCTACCAACCTGCTGACTCGACTCGATCTTGACCTCCCCTAGTTTGAGCCTCGCCAAGCTGTCCGAGAGGTGGTGTTCCGATAAGGAGTCTCTCTTGGAGCTGTCACGCTGATGCTCCGAGTCTCTCTTGGATCCTCCCCCATCCTCCCTCCCGCCGCCACTTCTCGTCTCCTCGGAGGTCACACTCGAGGGTAAGGGCCTCCAGCCGGACACGGAGGTCAGCTCGATGATGGTGTCTCTCTCCTGTGAGGTCAGCGGCGCCAGGGGAGTCCTGTCGTCCTCCCAAATAGATAAATTCTCTCTCACCCGGCCAATGTTTACATCTGCCACGTCTTCCATTTTTGTTTTGACAGCGAGTCACGGCGACCCGACGGAAATTACAGGTCCGGTTAATATATATTGGGCTTTATTTCCATATTATATTGCTTTTATCTCTTCATTAATGTGTTTTATTCAGGTTAAAATTATTTATGATTTAAAAAGTATCGTAGAAGATATTTGGAAAAAATGTATTTACTTTCCTCTAAAAGGTAGATAAGCAGTAAAAAATTCAGCTAGTCAAACCTTTAATAACTTTATTATCATAAGAAAAGTCAAAGAAAGATAATCCATCTATGAAAAAATAACCATATAACTTATTTCAAACATACATATCCCCTCAAAACCCAAAATTTATCCCCATCCCACAACAACCAATCAGAAACAAGAATTTATCTCACCCACATTCTGATTGGCCAAGAGAAACCAACGTAAACACAAGTTCCGAGCTCAAAGAAGTCCTCGTGTTGTTGTTCCGAAAACACGTGTGGAAACAGACGGGACTCGAGGATTTTCAATAAGAAATTCTCAAATTAATTCAAAATGGTGGCCAAAAGTAAGTAGTTTTATATATCCTTTGACTCTTGAGAGAGCGAGGGATATGGTTTATATTGTATATTGTGGTTTACTAAGTTTGGGAATTCGGGACGATGTCTTCTATAAGGTCTGGGTCTTTTATTTTAATTCCACATTAAAAAAAAGAAAAGAAAAAAATCAAGGATGGTTTTGACTTGAATTAATATCTTATATGTAAAGTCGGGAAGATTTGGTTTAAATATGTAGAAGATACTCGTAGTGGCTTTCGAAATGGGGCGTATTAATGGAAATTACATCAACATTTGTTCTATCCAGACCTATTAGAATCTTGCTGTGATTTATGAAGGTCAGACTACAATATGAATTACAATAATACAGTGGCAAATGGTTAAGAGATTGCTGTGGTCTCTGCGTTTAGCCCAGTTTATAAATTGCCAGGGACGCCTACAGGGCTCTTCCTTGCCAGAAGCTACGTGGTTGAGGTGTTGGTAAATTTGGATAGAGACGCAACCAACCCTTTAGGCACGACATGATATTTTTCTGCTAGTTTTCGTTGTGCTTTGTACAGTTCCGCTACTCATTTCCATCGGAAACCTTTCGCGGAAGAAATGGGTTTTATGGTGTTACGTCATAATTAAAGGTACGTCATGCCGAAAGGTTTGTTTTTTCGCTACGGGTGGTTGTGTCTTTATCCAATAATACTGAGGTATTTTGGCCTTAACCGGTTTGCCGAAAGGTGCTGAGGGTTTGATGGTTGGAGGAAGATTGGCGATTGGTACGTTAGGGAATTTTTGTGATCGAAGAAGGGGGCCAGTCCAAGCTCTGGCTGAGCAGGATATACATGGGTTTTGCTAGAGTGTGAGATGCTGAGGCCGTGGCGATTGATCGACAACTCTGCACTGCAATTGGCAAGACCTTGAGATTGCAGGCCACCCTTCACAGAAGTGCTTAATGAGGTTGCAATAAATGTATTTGCAACATGACCTTTTGAGTGACTGGTCATGTTGTCCCCACCCAAAATGCCGGCCTAACTTCAACTATTTCCTTTTCTTTTTTTCTTCCAAGTGTAGCAATGCAATTGCAAAATATTACTCAAAGCTATATTCTTATGATAAGTTCTATGTACTTTTTCCCAATTTGTTTTTCTAGTTCTAATATTCTACTACACTGCTCTCTACACTTACGCCCAAGATGACAGACAGAGTTTCTGTTCCCAGGGTATCTCTGACATGAATGCCCCAATTTTAAGTAAAAATGAGGTGCTAATGCCTTCAGGGGGAAACATCAGGCAACATAGATCACAGCAAGCTTCCCGTTGAATTGGATAAAACACAGCCAATATATTTATGAGGAAAAAAGGTCCCTTTTTAAAAGTCACTGCGAGTGTTAGCATCATTTACCCAGAAATTCCAATTTTATCACAATCTTGTATGTTTTTAATGAGTTTTCAGCTGCAAATATAAGTGTGAATGCGTTGTAGCCACCAATACCACATTCTCCTTTACAGTTAATTTTTGTTTTTGAATATGAATGTGCTTCACTTAGCTTTTGCAAAGTAATACATTTTTGGATGGAATGATTATAGTATGATTTACGGAGGAAGAGTGTCAAAGAAATAGAATACTCATTTAGATTTTTTAAAAGCTTTTTTTCATGTGTTTCCTTTTCAATAGAAAAATTCAACTACCCACATTTTAAAATTATTTTAACTGAATTTTATGCATGGTTTTTGTTATACTGTATTAACAATTTACCCTGTAGTGCTGTTAGCAGTCATATTTCTATTTAACCCATCGTGTACGGGTGTCATGACATACATGTCGGCACCGATTAGGCCTAAGAGACAGGAGTCAATGCGTACATGACACGACATCGGGATCTGTTCACAGATGAAGTATTACAGCTGTAACGTTGGTTACTCTAGAGTTACAGAGTTCCAAAGTCAGCCTAAACTAGCATTTTATGATTGATTTATGGAAAAATATTGTTTGGGCTAGTCTGCGCTACCCGGAGGGCTGAGAAAACCCTTTCCCCGTCCCTCTAATTTTTATCCGGTGCCGCTAGTGTCATAGACCCGCCCACTTTGATGACTAGTTAGGTCATTAGGCGCCCCGTCGGCAATGGGTTAATAGCAGTAATATGATGTCATTAATAATCTTGTGTTTGTAGATAAAAGATATAAAAGAGACTCGGTGACTTTACAATGTTGCAAAGTTATTCCTCCTCATTTGTACCTTTGTCTAAATGTGTCGTGATGAACTCTGCCAACAGGGAGAAAGTCGAAGAAGATGACCCTCAAAAAGAAGTACATGATCGAGAAGAAGGTGCGAGCACACAAGAAGAAGCAGAAGAAGATGCAGAGGAAACAGCCAGAGCTCTTCAAGAGTAAGGGTCTTCGTCTTTGTCTTTGTCTTCTTTTTTCTTTTTTTTTTTTAAGATAGAAAGACATAAAGGTAGAAAAATGCAAAGAGACACACACACATACAGAGAAGGAAATCCACACTCTTACAACACATGAACCATTGATATCAATATTCTCATTTCCACAACCCTCCTCCTCGTCAATCCCCTCGCCAGCGCCTGATCAGTCGGTCGATTTCAGAGAAGGAGAAAGACCCCGGGGTGCCCAAGAGCCTCCCCTTCTACGACAAGATCATCGAGGAGGCGAGGCAAGCCAAGGAGTCCAAGCTGCGGCAGATCAAGGAGAACCAGGAGCGCAAGAAGGAGCTCAAGGCTAAGATGCTCGCCAACGCCAGGAGTGCTGAGTGAGTGCCATTTTTTTCTTTATTATTGTTGTTGTTATTATTCTTGTTATTGTTATTATTATTATTGTTATTATTATTATTGTTATTATTGGTATTATTGTTATTAATTATTATTAATATTATTATTATTGTTATTATTTTTGTTGTTATTATTGTTGTTGTTATTTGTTTTTTTAATTTTTTATCTAGTTAATTTTGTTTGTTTATTAATGAGTGAGTTTATTTATTTATTTATTTTTTTTTTAGTTACTTTGGTTGGTTTATAATCTCAATTTATTTTTCATGGAAGTTGTTATTTTGGTTATTGTTATTTTTATTTGGGAATTTGAGATATTATTGTAATCAGCCACTCAGTTACAGCCTGTCATAGCAAGTTTATTACAAGTCCAGTTATATTTGTACACACTACGTCCTTTTATTGCAATGGATAATTATCTTGCATTTCTTCTAAATAAATCCCCTCCCCCCCTCCCCTCCTCAAAATAGTCACTCTCTCAAAAGTACTCTCACTATTCTTTAAAAAAAAAAAAAATCTCTCCACCCCCAATCCTAAAAATTACTTGTCTCACTCCCTCAACCCTCTCTTTATCAGAGCCATCAGCGAGATGATCCAGACAGCCGAGCAGCGCGGGGCAGAGTTCGAGGAGAGGATGGCCACCGAGTCGAGCACCCAGAGGAGCCTCACGGATCGCTCGGCTAAGGCGTACTACCGGGAGTTCAAGAAGGTGCGGAGGAGTCCCCTTTTTACCGTGGTTGGGTGGTGGTTGGGGGGCGGGGGTAGAGCGTTGTTGCGTAGGGTGTAGTGGGTCTCTTGCTTGTGTGTTCGAGTGTGGTCTTGTTGGAGTTTTATTGTTTATTATGTCTTGCTTGTGTATCTGTGCATTTGTGGCTGGTTTTGCTCGACGAGGCAATGTTTTCTGGTGGGTTTTAGAAGGTGCTTGTTTGCTCTCTCTGTGTGTGTGTGTGTGTGTGTGTGTGTGTGTGTGTGTGTGTGTGTGTGTGTGTGTGTGTGTGTGTGTGTGTGTGTGTGTGTGTGTGTGTGTGTGTGTGTGTGTGTGTGTGTGTGTGTGTGTGTGTGTGTGTGTGTGTGTGTGTGTGTGTGTGTGTGTGTGTGTGTGTGTGTGTGTGTGTGTGTGTGTGTGTGTGTGTGTGTGTGTGTGTGTGTGTGTGTGTGTGTGTGTGTGTGTGTGTGTGTGTGTGTGTGTGTTTTGATAAATGTCTGAAGGAGAAGAATGTTAGGAGGGTAAAAGTGGTGGTGTCAGGGGTTTGCAAAATGGTGGATGTCAAATGGAGATTTCTTGATTAACCTGCCAGGTTTATTTCAAAGTTGTTTTTTTTACTGACTTTATTGTGATTGATGCTAACTTGCATGTTTTGTAATATATGATTTCAGGCATATTATATTGCAATAGTAGATAATATTTGCTGAATTGATAGGGCAAATTTTGTGCATATTTTTGTGTTTGTGGTTGCATTTTCTCTTGATGGTGATTGTTACCTTTTGACACTGTATCTGGGAAGACAGAAGAGATTGCCTTTCTCTCAAGGTACTGAAGTAAACTACACATCTTGAGAGGAAAATTAATTTACATTGTACCTGTTAAATACGCTGTTTGTGCTTTGGATTTCTCACACAAATTCTCCTGTTGCAGGTGGTGGAAGCAGCAGACGTCATCCTTGAGGTCCTTGATGCGCGTGACCCCCTGGGCTCCAGAGTACCCCAAATGGAGGCCTCCGTTACATGCCATGCCAACAAGAAGCTGGTACTGGTGTTGAACAAGGCTGACCTTGTGCCCCGAGACGTCTTGGAGAAGTGGCTCCAGTACTTACGTCGAGAACATCCCACGGTCCTTTTCAAGTCCAGCACACAGACACAGGGTTCGCACTTGGGACAGAACGCAGCTAGTACATCGTCCAAGTAAGCAGAATGCACAGTTCTTTTTTACTTCTATGTCATTCCTTTAATTTGCTTATCTCATTTAAGCAACAGTTTAACCCGTTTGCGCCGGATGACGTGCTGACACGTTTCATGGTTTTTGCGTCAGACGCTGGCTACGAGATATTTGGTCAAGTCCAGCGCTTGGAGCAAGCGGACAGCCCAGGCTTGTGGCTAGTGCGCCAGAGAATCCCAAGGTGTTCAAAAACCCCGGCATTCTGACCATTCAGAGCCGGAATCGCCCTGGCGTGAATGGGTTAAGAACCTAGTTTAGCAGAACAAGAGATTCTCTTTTAGTATGATACAAAAGCGCCAATATCAGAATAGTACATGTATTATCACCAAATCTAGAATCAAAACAGCTGATCCCTCTAACTAAGACTAAATTCCCCTCCTCTTCCCCAGGGTTCTGAAGGTAACAGACGAACTGATGACATCGTCCAAGGCCCTGGGCGCGGACGTGCTCATGCAGCTGCTGAAGAATTACTGCCGCAACAAGGACATCAAGACGGCCATCTCAGTCGGGGTGGTGGGCCTGCCGAACGTCGGGAAGAGCAGTCTCATCAACAGTCTGAAGAGGAGCAAGGCGTGTGGGGTCGGGGCCACTCCAGGCTTCACTAAGTGAGTTTCTCTCTCTCTCTCTCTCTTGTTTTCTTTTTGGATTCATTGGTTTAGATATGATTGAAGGTTTTCAGAAGAGGTTTATGTAATTTGGTGGCGAGGAGAGAAGATGCTATTTTGGGCTCGTTAGGTATTTATTCAAATGGGAAAACTTTTTGGAGTGCCTTTCATTCATGTGGACCTTTTTTTTATTTTTTGTATGATGTATTCTACTGTTTTATACATGGATGGGGTTTTACTTGCTCTTTTTTCTTTATCTTTTAACTCTTTCTTTTTTTGTATTCTTTTTTTGTATTCTTTCTCCTTTCTCCCCTTTCTTTTTATCTTCTTTCTTTTCCTCTTTCATCCGTCTGCCTTTTTTTTATTCCTTTCACTTTTTTTTCTTCTTTCTTTACTTCTTTTCTCCTCTATTTTTTTTCTGTATTTTTCCTGTTTTTTCCCCTCTTTCCATCCATTCTCATGTTGCTCTATCGTTCTTTTCTTTCCTTCCTTTCTTCCTGTTCTTCTCTCTCTTTCCTTCTTTTCTCCCTCTTTCTCTCCCCCTTGCATTCTCTTTATTAATAACCCCAATCCAACCCCGCTCACCAAATACGCACCACGCCCGCTCCTCCTAACATCTTTCCTTCCCTCCCCCTTGTCACAGGACACTCCAACAGGTACAGCTCGACTCCAAAGTCCAGCTGATTGACTGCCCGGGCATCATCCTGCCAGGAGGCGACACCTCAGACGCGAACGCTGCCCTCAGGAACGCCGTCAAGCTGGAGCAGTTGGACGACCCAATCACCCCCGTGGAGGCCATCTTTGCGCGTGCCCAGAAGAGTCAGGTAGGACGAGGGGGTTTGTTAGATGGGGTTGTCGCTGTTTGGGGTTGGGGGTTTGGGGGTTGTGAAGTGAAGGGTGTGGGTGGTGAGGTGTGAAAGGGAGGAGGAGGGGGAGGGTGTGGGGGTTGGAGATGGGGAGGGGAGAGTAGAGGGGAGGGTGGGAGGTGGATGTTGGGTTGGGTGGTGGGTGGTAGGGGAAAAAGGGAGGATGTGGGAGAGGGTGTGGGTGTGGGGGTTGGTGGTAGGGTTAATGGTAAGGGGGATGGGGAGGGTGGAGGTGCGATATGAGAGCCAAAGGGGAGGGGGGGGATGGAGGTGGGAGATGAGAGGTGAGAAGGAAGGGTGGGTGTAAGATAGGAGGTTTGGGTGAAGGTAAGGCTAGGAGGTGGTGGGTGGGGACTTGTGAAGGGGAATAAAAAGAGGGAGGTTTTTGTGGGGAGAGAGGATGAATTATATTTGTTTGTGTGTGGGTATGGTTGTTTATGGATGGGTATAGTTGTGGTTGTTTAATTGTATAGATATGTATCTTTATTTTAGTGATGGCAAAAGTCATTACACCATTTATTGATTTTCTTGTGTACTGATATATGTAGTTGGTATACTTTTGTTTCATATGAACAAAATGTTTCATAAAGATATAAAGTAATCCTTATATTTGCAAATGAGGCACTATTAACAACTATCCCTAAACAGCCTTCTCAGAAAAGATAATGAGATTATGATTAAAAAAAAAAAAAAAATCCTAAAGTTTGTTCTTTGTAATACAAGAACAAGGCATAAAGTAGCATTCAAATTTTGACCGAGAAATTGGTACCATATTACAAGAATATTTTTGTCAACCAGCAATAAGACTGGGCTTTGACTGTCGTGGGGTAGGATGCCAGTAATTCATTCACTAAGGTGGCTCACATGACCCACTCTAACCAAGCACCTCAGTTTTCAGATAACCCGTCCAACCGCAAATGAAACACCCAATGACATCCATAACAATTTTCTCTTTTGCAGCTTATGGTCTATTACCGTCTACCCGAGTTCAGCACAGTTGTCCAGTTCCTTACACTGCTGGCGAAGCGATACGGGAAGCTGAAGAAAGGAGGTATCCCAGATCGGGAATTGGCAGCACGCAAAGTCCTGCGAGATTGGAATATGTAAGAGATGGTTCGCTGTGTCTTAGTCTTTGTTATTTTTTTGTGTCTTTTTCTTGTTTTTCACTTTCTGGTGTTGAGTTGATCTCTCTAAATCTGTCTATGTGTTCTGATCTCTCTCTCTCTCTCTCTCTCTCTCTCTCTCTCTCTCTCTCTCTCTCTCTCTCTCTCTCTCTGTTTACCTCTTACTATCTGTCTATTTTTGTGTGTCTGATTCTCTCTCTCTTTCTTTCTTATATATATGAGTTGGTCAGTCAGTCAAACATTCATTCATTCATTCATTCAGTTATTTGGTCAGTCAGTATGTCAATCAGTCCCAGAATCACCCAAAGACAAACAGACTAACCCACCCCCCTCCCCTCCTCCCACAGTGGCGCAATCAAATACTACACACAGCCCCC
>BOPN01000768.1:305417-310417 GCA_017312705.2 Penaeus japonicus
TTTCCTGTGATATGAATTTGAATTCACTCTAATACGAGTTTGAATTTCCTGTGATATGAATTTGAATTCACTCTAATACGAGTTTGAATTTCCTGTGATATGAATTTGAATTCACTCTAATACGAGTTTGAATTTCCTGTGATATGAATTTGAATTCACTCTAATACGAGTTTGAATTTCCTGTGATATGAATTTGAATTCCATGTAATACGTGTTTGCATTCCCTGTGATATGAGTTTGAATTCTCTGTAACATGAATTTGAATTGACTGTAATATGAGTTTGAATTCAGTTATATGATTTTGGATTCACTGTGATATTAGTATGAATTCACTGTAATATGAATTTAGTTCACTGCAATATAGGAACATCAACTCACTTTGACCTAAAAGTTCTAAGTACTTGTATGGTGATATGAGTTTAGATTTGCCGCTGCACTACAGGACATATCAATTAATCCCTGCAATCTCTGCAATATATAAGTCGCAATCTCTGCAATAAAACGGCTTCTTCTCCGCGCTCAGTCACGGATGAACTTCCTGTAAGTGTCTCTTAGTCTTGTGAGAACATGTTTTTTTTGGGGTTTATGGGAAAGAAATGTTTATGGTGTTGAGGATGTTGAAGATGTACGTATACAGGCATGTCTGTGTTTGTTTGTGTTTATGTATATTCGCACACATGCATGTGCATGTGGACACTCTGATACGTATACGCACACAAAAAACAACAACAAAAAAACACGCACATATAAACATATGCACACACTCACACAAACATAAACACACAAACACATAAACAAACACACTCACACACAAACACAAACACACACACAAACACAAACACTTATCTCTCTCTCTCTCTCATCTTACAATACCATTTCGATCATGTACTTGTTTTCCCTTCTTGCGCTGTCAATGTTTTCCTTGTGATGTATGTTTGTGAAAAGACTTGTTTCCTGGTGCATTGTTAACTAAAGATAACATATGGATTGAATTAGGACACGAGGAAATGCCAATGAGAACATAACTGTTATCATTATTGTTATAATTTTTTATCTTAAATATCCTCTTTATTATTATCATCGTCATTATCATCATTATTTTCCTGATTATTCTATTGTTATCGCTTTAGATATCCCTATCTTTATATCTTATCAATATCATCTAATAATTATGATTTTTATCAATGATTATCATTTTGGCCGTCCTGCAACTGTTATCATTATTGCAACTATCAATGTCATTCTCATTACCATTATTTTCATCATTAATATCATAATTAACTATATCAATATATCATAGTAAGATTAATCCTAATTATCATAAATCACCATCAGTATTATCTAATTCATTATCATTATAATTCCTCCTTATGCCATAATTACCCTCATTTCTTTTCACAATTGTTGCTAATATCATCCCCCACCTCCTAATTGGAAAATGTTTCATCATATTTCAAATTCGAGTTAATTGCGTGTCCACTGTTTGATCAATTGCTACCCGGCTTTTAGCAACAGAAGTGGATAAACAGGCACAGATAGATTAGCCAGATGAATAATGATATATACAAACAAATATGTCTAGTAGAGTCAGTCGGGTAAATTGATGTAAATATAGACGCACAGACACACACACACACACACACACCGGTGCAAACACGCATACACACTCGCGTACTAATACATACATGCAAACACGTACAGACACACGTATAAATACATACACATACGGACAAATACAAATACAAACACGTATAAACATATATGTGGATACACGGACAAACACACACACGCATACACACACATACACACACACACACAGACACAAACAGGCGAAGTGCACACACACACACACACACACAAACAAACACATACACAAACAGACGTAGGTGCACACACACATAGAACGAATTAATATAATATAGATTAATGTCATCATTATACTGTTCTCATCATCATTATCATCACTTACATTACCATTATTACTATCATCATCATTATCATTATGATATTTGTTTTCATTATCATTATTATTATTATTACTATTGCTGTTATGATTACTATCATTATCATAATCATTATCAATTCTCTACAATTTAATCTCTCTTCATCCCCCCTTTCCATTTTCTTCCTTTATTATAAGTAAAACAAATATCAAAGAAAAATACGAATCCGAAGACCGAACCGTTTGTGAGGTTTCGAACCCTCAAAATGAATTTGTTTCAGATTATTTCGAATTTCCACAAAAAAAAAAAAAGAAAAAGAATAAAAATAAAGGAGTTTCAATATTCTCCTAAAAGAGAACGAATCTCTTTGGAAACTTTCGAATCCCTTAAAGCGAATCATTTTGGAAACTCTCGAATCCCTTAAAGCGAATCATTTTGGAAAGTTTCGAATCTCTCAGTACGAATCATTTTGGAAGCTGTCGAATCCATGAAAACGAATCTCTTTGGACACTTTCGAATCCCACTCTCGAATCCCTTAAAGCGAATCATTTTAGAAACTTTCGAATCCCTTAAAGCAAATAATTTTAGAAACTTACAAATCCCTTGCAGCGAATCATTTTGGAAACTCTTGAGTCCCTAAAAAACGAATCATTTGGAAGCTCCAGAATCCCCCAAACGAATAATTTTGCATTTTGAATCAGTTGAAAATTATTTCGAATCCCCAAAAGTTCCAAGGCCCAAAAAATAACGAATCATTTTGGAAACTTTCGAATTCCCTAAAGCGAATCATTTTGGAAACTTTCGAATCCTAAAAACGAATAATTTTAGAAACTTTCGAATCCCTTAAAGCGAATCATTTTGGATAATTTCGAATCCTAAAAAACGAACCCTTTGAAGCGCAGGTTAACATCGAGTTTGAAGCAAGCGAATAAAGATCTTATTTACAAAGCATTAGTACTCATAAGAGAGAGAGAGAGAGAGAGAGAGAGAGAGAGAGAGAGAGAGAGAGAGAGAGAGAGAGAGAGAGAGAGAGAGAGAGAGAGAGAGAGAAAGAAAGAGAGAGAAGGAGAGAGAGATAGAGTAGAGAGAGAGAGAGAGAGAGAGAGAGAGAGAGAGAGAGAGAGAGAGAGAGAGAGAGAGAGAGAGAGAGGAGAGAGAGAGTAAGAGTAGAGAGAAAGATAGATATAAATAAGAGAGAAAGAGACAGGCAGACAGACAACCAGAGAGTGAGAGAGAGGCAGATATGAAAAAGGAGAGAAAGAGATTGATAAGCACACAACCAGAGAGAGAAAGTGAGTGAGTGAGAAAGAGAGAGAGAGAGAGAGAGAGAGAGAGAGAGAGAGAGAGAGAGAGAGAGAGAGAGAGAGAGAGAGAGAGAGAGAGAGAGAGAGAGAGAGAGAGAGAGAGAGAGAGAGAGAGAGAGAGAGAGAAAACGTACATACCAAAAACAACAAAAAAGAAAGAAAGAAAAAAAAAGACAGAAAGAGATAAAAAAAAAAAAGTTAGGAGAGCGAGGTAAAGATATCCAATTTCGCGTACTTTTTGTTAGTATTAAAGGGTCCATCGCCAAACACGGGGATTATGTAGCAAAGATAGCATGAATATGGCGGGAAAATATGGCGGGAAAATATGGCGGGAAAAGCTCACTTGTTCGGACGAATGTTGAAACGATGTTATTCATGTTGTTGATAAATTGATGTTTTTTTCATGTTTGTCATGTTGTTATTTGGTGTTGTGATTTATTTATTTTTGTTTTGTTTGTTTACTTTTTTGTTGTTGTTGTTTTGGGAGGTTATGTTGGTAGTTGTGTTATCCCGGTTGGTAATGCTGATGTTCTTGGTTATCAGATGTTATTCGAGTCGTTATTTTGTTGTTATGTTGTTAGTTGGTGTCGTGATTATGTTGTGATTTTTGTTGTTTTTTGTTATTGGACGTTATGCTGGTAGTTATGTTATCCCAGTTGGTAACACTGACATTATTGATAATTTGGTTTTAATCTTATTGTTATTGTTATTTTGTTACCATGTAGATGCTTCATATTGTTATTATACTTTTTCACTATGTTATCATTTTGTTATTATTATCCTTTATTATTAATATTATCACCTGATATTACCATAGTTTGTGTTATTGAGGTTGGTAATCCTGATCTTAATAATTGATTGACATTCTAACTGTTCTTACTATTATCTTATTTGCTATTTTTGTTATTATGTTATTGCATGTCATACCTTCTGTTATTGTTCTATTTCCTATGTTGTTTTTGTATGTTATCACTGGTACCATTATTCAGGTTAGCTATCTTGATATTTTAAGTGTTTTTCTTATCGTTATTTTGTTATCATGTTGTTATCAAATGTTATACTTTGTGCTGTTCTCTTCTTAATTTTTATGTTCTCCGTTTGTGGTTCTTATGTTATCACTGAATGTTATATCAAAATCAGCTGTTATTTAGGGTTGGTAGTTCTGATATTCTTTATTTTGAGATTGTTATTGTTATTCTTATTCAGTTTTCTTATCCTATTCTTGTTCTCTTTTATTCATTCCCTTTGTCATTACATCCTTGTTTTCTTTTCTTTTCTTTTTTGTTCTTATGTAATCATTGGATTTTATTTTAACTCTAATTTTATTTTCGTGGTCGTTGGTAACCGGTTTTGTTGAGGTTGGTAAGCCTGGTCATGGTTGGTGGATATATTTGTTATTGCTGTTCTTATTGTTATTATTATTGTTATTTTTCTTTGTTTTTGTGTTGTTATCGGATGTTATGCACATTGTTATACTGTTCTATACCAGTGTTATTATTGAATGTTATATCTAAGCGAATGTTACTTAGGTTGGTAATTCTGATCATTCCTTTTGTCATTCGAAATGATAAAAATATTGTTCGTCTTTTTGTTATTGTTATTCCTTCACCTATTCAATAATTCAATTGTCTATTTGCTAAATCAACGATGATTTTAGATATTCGATAATAAATTTCAATAATAATCTTGACTAACTATAGATATATTCATCAGCTTTATTCAAACTTGAATTTTATTTTATTGGTAAAATCGC
>BOPN01000768.1:317917-325417 GCA_017312705.2 Penaeus japonicus
TTATCATTATCATTATCATCATCATTATTATTTTTTTTTTTATCAAATTAAGATTGATATCACTGTTATCATCATAAACATCATCATTATTATCATTATTTGTTCCTTATTTATTACTTATTTCTTATTACTATCTTTATTTGCTTATTTATTTATCATTATGATCGTTGCTATTGAGATCATGATAATAATAATTACATTCTTTTCGTCACCATCATTGTCATTATCAGGATTACTATGATTAATTGATTATATTATTGTCAATATTATTTCAAAGTCTTTATATTCATTGCAATTATTACTATAACAGATTGCCATTACCGTTGTTAAATGATAACTGATATTGAATATTAGAATTTATATTTATTGTTATTAATACTCGTATTGCATTGTCATTGTTATCACGGGCATCACTTAATTAACTTGTTCATTTTTAATTAAAAAATTTTGTAATTATGTTTTCATCATTTTGACCCGATTTCGTACTCTAAGGGAACAGCACGCCATGTTTCACATTTAAAACTCTTCCAAAAATGTAATACAAATATTAATCTAATTACGTTAGTCTGTCATTCTATGTCAATATGGAAAATATTTTAAACTTCTTCTTTTTCGTCATTATCACGATTTTTCATTCATGTTTTTTTTTTGTGTTATTATTCAGGTTCGTTTGTATTCATTAGTGTTTCATTTTTATTCTGGCTAAAATTAATATCTGTATTTCTTTCTGTGTTTAATTAGATTTAATGTTCGTATTGTTTTAACATCTTTTTGACTGATATTTCATTATTAGTGTTTTTTATTCCTGGTGTTTTTTATATTCGAGTTTCTAGTGTTATCTTTTGTTTTCGTTACTAATTTCTTAATAATTAATTTAGGTATGTCAAGATAACTGTTATATTACTTTATGTATTAGTAATGTTGTGAATCTTATTATCTTAATAGTAGCATGATATTTGTTATTATTACAGATATTATTTTGCGTTATATTATTGATTAATATTCTAATGTGTATATTCTATCCTAGAAATAATTCATATATCAAAGTTTTCCATTTGTAATATTTTATATACTTTTTGTAAGGATGATATTGATAATAACCATAACGAAAAAAAAAATATCATTAATAAGAAGGATGATAATGACAGCGCAACTAATAATGATAACAAACACCTAAATTAAATTGACAAAAGTATAACATTTCGTGACATTTTTGTCCCAATAGCATTTGATAATCTAGTGAGAAAGGTAATGTAAACAACAACATCTTTTTATTAATAAGATTACATTAACGAAACATATTTTAAAGATGAAAATTATCATCTCATTCTCAGCATTAAATAGTTTACAATTATATTATTTTCTAATGATATTATCTGAATATGATATTACATTTCTTAACATGATTATGAAATGATATAAAAAGGCAATATACGCAAGACATAACAATGATTACGATGATAATAAATGGTGGTTGATGATGATATTAATTATCTTTACAGTGATTATAGTATTGATAGTGATTATGATAATAGTGTTCCTGATAATCATGATAACAATAAGTGTACTAACGGACTTATAAAACGTAACAATTATAAAGAAAAAAAAAAGTATATATATAAGCAAAATCTTTATTATCATTAAAAAACAAAAACAACAACAACAACAAAAAACATATATCTTTTTCTTTACTCTTAATGGAAACAACAATCACTCAATAAGAAAATGATTATGATTCAGACAACAATACCAATAACAACAACAACAATGACAACAATAAACATATTTACAGTGGCAATAATAGTAATAACAATACTTATAAAAGTGATTAATATAATATTGATGATCAGGATAAGAATGAAATCACAAAGAAAATGAGAAACAGATAAACTGATGATACAAATAAAAGTGATAAATATAATGTTGATGATAAGGATAAGAAAAAAAAAAAAAAACGCAAAGAAAATGAGAAACAGATAAAATAATATTACTATCTTCATCACCAATTTTGATAACACTAATAATAATGATGATAATAATCTATGGTGAAAGTGATAATAGGAAAAACATAAATGACACTGATTATGATGATTATAGTGACTATGGTGATGCTGCTGCTACTGTAACTATTGATAATGATAATGATAATAATAATGATAATATCAATAACAATAATAGTAATGACGATGATAAGAATAATGTTAATAATAATTACGATGATAATAACAGTATTGACAATAAAGATAATAACAAGAATAGTTATGATAATGATAACAAAAATGATAATTATAACAACGATAATAACAGTTATCATAATAGTAATAATGACCATAATAACATCAGCAATTATAAAGTAAAATAATCATAATAACATTTAAAGAATAACATCAAAGGAATAGTAAGAACAATGATGTTAATGCCAACAACATGAATACCAAACAATAACAATAACAACAATGATAACAACAATTTCAACACTAACAATGATAACAACAATTTCAACACTAACAATGATAACAATAATTTCAACATTAACAATAATAACAATAATTTCTACACTAACAATAATAACGATAATTTCAACACTAACGATAATAACGATAATTTCAACACTAACAATGATAACAATAATTTCAACACTAACAATAATAACAACAATTCCAACACTAACAATGATAACAATAATTTCAACACTAACAATAATAACAACAATTCCAACACTAACAATGATAACAACAATTCCAACACTAACAATAATAACAAAAATTTCAACACTAACAATAATAACAATAATTTCAACACTAACAATGATAACAATAAAACTCAATATTAACAATTAACAATAAAAAAGCACTATAACAATATAATTAACACTAGTGTGAACAATATCAATTGAAAACAATTAATTAATACTGTTAATAATAAATATGATAAGCTGTTAATCACAATAATAAAATTACAACAAGAGGTAATAACATTAATGATGATGACAATAACATTGCTAATGATACTAATAATAATGATGGTAATTAAAAATAAAATTCACACTAACTGTAACAGAAATAAAACGTTATAGAAGAAGGAATAATATATTAATACATAGGAAAGGATGAAATGAAGGAGAGAAAGATTGATTTTGATTTTGATAAGTTTATTCAAATTATATACAAGTGTATACACATGAATAGGCATAGGAACTAGGCCTAAATGGTTTGTGCAGTTCATGTTAGATTCTAAGACATACATTGTTGGTGAAGCAGATATTACTGTGACCCTGTCAATTGATATAAAGAAATAAAGAGATAGAGAGATAGAGGGGGAGAGAGAAAGAGAGAAAGAGAGAAACAGAGGAAGAGATAAAGAAATAGGGAGTGTGTGTGTGTGTATGAGAGAGAGAGAGAGAGAGAGAGAGAGAATATCACATGATAAAGAGAGAAAGAGAGAGAGAGAGAAAGGGAATATCACATGATAAAGAGAGAGAGAGAGAGAGAAAGAAAGAGAATATCACATGATAAAGAGAGAAAGACAGAGAGAGAAAGAAAGAGAGAGATATAGAGAATATCACATGATAAAGGGAGAAAGAGAGAGAGAGAAAAAAAGAGACAATCACATGATAAAGAGAGAAAGAGAAAGAGAGAGAGAGAGAGAAAGAGAATATCACACGATAAAGAGAGAAAGAAAAAGAGAGAAAGAGAGAGAGAGAGAAAGAGAATATCACATAATAAAGAGAGAAAGAGAGAGAGAAAGAGAGAGAGAAAGAAAGATATCATAATCCTCCAACATCATCTTCACAATCTCCAAGGTGTTGAACCCCGCATGATGTTGCACGATATTAAGCCGTCTGCAATTTCTGCAATTTCTGCAATAAGTCTCTCTGCAGGGAATGTCTTGTACTTTCCTTTTGAGGGGGGAAGGGGGGGGGGAGGAAGGGGATGGGGTGGGGGGTTTCATGTTCTGTAATTCATTTCCATCTTCAATAATGATATGAATTAATTATACGTTCATGTACGTAGGAGAAATCTGGGCGGAAAATAATATATGTTCCAAGTGAATTATCTATATTGATGAAGTAAAACTAAAATTATGATTAGAATCAGATATAGTATTAAGAACAAGAAACAAACAAACAAAAAATAAAAATAAAGGGATGGAAGAAGTAATAACAATAGATCTAAAAACGAAGAAAAAAATGAAATAAAAATAATACTCTTGATATAAAATGAAAATCCGAAATTCAGAATTAAGAACAAGAAACAAACAAACAAAAAATAAAAATAAAGGGATGGAAGAAGTAATAATAATAAATCTGAAAAAGAAAAAAAAAAATGAAATAAAAATAATACTCTTAATATAAAATGAAAATCCGAAATTCAGAATTAAGAACAAGAAACAAACAAACAAACAATAAAAGGGATGGAAGAGGCAATAATAATAAATCTAAAAAAAGAAAAAAAATGAAATAAAAATAATACTCTTAATATAAAATGAAAATCCGAAATTCAGAATTAAGAACAAGAAACAAACAAACAAACAATAAATAAAGGGATGGAAGAAGTAATAATAATAAATCTAAAAAAGAAAAAAAAAAAGAAATAAAAATAATACTCTTAATATAAAATGAAAATCCGAAATCCAGAGGCGGCTGGCGCGAGCGAGCCGATATATACCCTGCCTTGGGTGGGGGTAGGGGGGCGGGGGTAGAGGGGGTGGGGGGGTCAGAGGAAGGGGAAAGGGAGATGAGTGGAGAGGTCGGGGAGGGGGAGGGGGAGAGGGAGGGAGAGGGGAGTTGAGGGGGGGAAGGGAGAGGCGATAGTTAAGGGCTCGGCCACCAGAGCGCAGCACTTACGCGCCGCCGCCTCCTTGATGACGTCACGCGCGGACCTGCTGGAGGGGGCGGGGCATCGGCGGTGGGGGAGGGGGAGGGGGAGGGGAAGGAGGAAGGGTATCAGCTTAGAGGGCAAGGAGGCTGGGGAGGGGTAGGGAGGGAGGGAGGGAGGGGGTAGGAGAGGGGATGGGGGTATGCGGGGGAGAAAGAGGCGGGTGGGTTGGTGGGAAGAGGAGGGGGGGGGGGGTTAAAAAGAAGTGTGTGGGGGGGGAGGGGGCGAAGGGGAAGGGGTTCTAAGAGATGGAGGGGAGGGGAGGAGGAGGGAGGGAGGGAGGGGTGGCGCAGCGAGGTTAGGAAAGACATGCGAATAAGTTAAGAAGAAGAAGAAAAAAAAATATGTTTATCGTTTTTTTTTTCTAATAACTTTTATACCTTTGGAAAGGAGATGGGAACGAAAATAAATAAGACAAAAATAATTTACGTGAAATATATATATATATAGATATATTTTTCTTCTCTAATCAAGGCACTCATCTAAGATTTATTTAGAAAATGTTGGTTATGATTATCTCACCCGGCCGCCATATTGGATTTCGTTTTCTTTCCTACGTAACAAATTTCGAGAAAAGACACGAAGTAATTCCGAATAAATAAACATATATAACACTAAACATTTAGTAAACAGATAGCAAAATGCGATTCTATAATTGATTACATTTTTCATCATACATTTATGAATGCGATACCTAATGAAAAGATACAGAGAAAAATCTTATGAATTATTTTCATAATAAATAAACTACACTGTATACAACGAAAAGAAAAAAATAAACTCTTAGGATATCCTTAAAAATATATTTTCTAAATTTACAAGACAAGGAGATATCTATATCTATCGCTCTATATATAAAGATCTATATCTATGTATCTATACATGTGTGTAAGGAGAGAGAGAGAGAGAGAGAGAGAGAGAGAGAGATGCAATATATGGTTTGATTACGTAACCTTAATGATCAATAGAACACGGTATAAATATGTACAACAAAATCAATATGAGAATACCACAATATGATATCATTTCCAAGAACAGCGCTACAAATAAGCTACACATTCGGAAAAAAAGAATGTAAAGAATTAAGAAACATTTCTTATCATATACACCCTAAGAACATATAAGAGTTAGACCAAAAGGAAACTTACCAGAAAGAAAGAAAGAAAAAATCATAGGCGCAAAAATAAGAGAGAGAAAAAAACATATAACAAACTTAAAAACGTCATGCACCCCCCTCTTCTTGCATGCAACATTTTCTGCAGTCTTCAGCAACGTTATTCATTTTCCATTTCTTCATTCTTTCATCTTCCTCTTCAATATTTCGCTCTTCGTCGCCGTAGGGAGGTTGGGGGGGGAGGAGGTGGGGAGAGGGAGGGAGGGAGAGGGGAAGGAGAAGGAGGAGAGCGAGAGGAAGAGGGAAAAGAGGAGGGGTATTAAGAGGAAGAAGGGAGGGGAGGGATGGGGGGGGGGTAGGAGAGGGAAGGAGGGAAGAAGCGAGGAGGGAGAGAAAGGAGGGAAGAAAGAGAGAAAGAATAGGCGGGAAAAGAAATTAAAGAAGATGACGGGGTTTAAGATAGCGGAAGGAAGACATGAAGAGAAGCGAAGAGGAAGAAGGAAAAGGAGAAAAGAAGAGGATCGAAGAGGGGGAGGAATGGGGGAGGGGGTGGGTTAAACAGGGGGGGGGAGGGGGCTACTGTAGTCCGCAGAGTGCAGCTGTATTCTCCAAGATGTACTGAATTCACATGGTGCTAGATGCTAGTCAACTCCACGCACCAAATGAATCCAGTGATCCAGGGTCTCAATTGGCGGAGGCAGCGGCCGCGGCTGACCTATCACGCGCCGCCCCGTTCCCGTGGGGGTCTGTGATTGGCTGCTCTGGCAAACCCGCTCCACCAATCAGCGCGCGGCTCTGCTTCGCTTCCCCCCTCCCGCCGCCGACGCTGTTGCCTTCCGTAGTCTTAGGGTTAAAGAATCACTTGTCTCAACCTCCTTAAAATTAAACTATTATTTAAAAAAAAGGGACGATAGAAAACGAATAAGAATACTGGAAAGAAGAAAAAAGGAAGGCGATGATATCATAAAAGATCTCTATCTAAAGGTATTTTTTCTCCGTCTTATCAAATGGCTCCTGGCGTCTCTCACACACTCTCTCTCTCTCTCCCTCTCTCCCTCTCTCTCTCTCGCTCTCTCTCTCTCTCTTTCGCGCTCTCTCTCTCTTTCGCCGACGATCTTGAAGCGACAACACGACCGCCAGCGATAGGCCGGTGTCGGTGGCGAGGCGGGCTGCCTGCGTATGTAGGTCACCCTGGAGAAATATACCTTAGAAATCAATAATTACTCATGTGCAGAGAGAGGAGGGGGGGGAGGATGGGGGAGGGGGAAGGAGAAAGAGAGAGAGAGAGAGAAGGTATTTTTTCAGGGTGTCGGGAAAGAGGGAGGTAGAAGGAATGGCTGGTTATTATACTCACCAAAATCCTCCCCTTTCCCGCCTTTTTTTTTTAATCTTCCATTTTCTTGTTCTTATTCCGAGGAATGGCAAATGCACATGGGTTAATTATGATCCTTTTCCCCTCAATTACACCGGGGGGAGATATAGAGGAGCTCTTGTATAGTAATTACATCC
>BOPN01000768.1:330417-332917 GCA_017312705.2 Penaeus japonicus
GAACCTAGGTTGCCTTCAAGAGCTGTTAAGTCTTTGGCGTGTTAGGAGAAGGGTAATTTCTAGGTTAGCAGCGACGTGGGGTGGGTTTTGGGGGTTAGGGAGGGGGGTAGGGGTTGGAAACAGGGGGGTTAGGGTTAGATAGGGGGTTAGGGGTTGGAAACAGGGGGGTTAGGGGTTGGAAACAGGGGGGTTAGGGGTTGGAAACAGGGGGGTTAGGGGTTGGAAACAGGGGGGTTAGGGGTTGGAAACAGGGGGTTAGGGTTAGGAAAGAGGGGGGTTAGGTATGGCGTCAGTTGAGGAAGCAGGGAAGGAGGGGAGCAAGCAGAGATAAGCAGGGAAGTAGATGGTTTCAAGAGGTTATGAATGCCACGAGAGAGAGAGAGAGAAAGGGGGGAATGAGAATTAAGACGATACGGCAAAGAAAAGGGAAATAGAGAAATAAATAATGGAGTGAGAATTAAACCTTAAGAAAAAACCCTGCCTATCTTTTTATCTTCTATTATCATTACAACTATTATTATTATTCTTTTTTTTTGCATTCGCCTTCTTCTTCCTCTTCTTCCCACCTCCCCCTCTTTCCCCCTCTCCCCCTACCCATCCCATGAGCTCCCTCTTCATAGGTCTTTGTTTGTTTTTTGTCTAGGTATACACACACATAAGTATCCATATGTATTTTGTTCTTATTTCTGTCTCTCTCGCAGAGTGTCGGTACATTTGCATGTGGAGGCACGCACCACCCTTCCACATATACCCCCCCCCCCACCCCACCCCTATCATCCTGACTCCAACTCCCCCTCTCTCTACCCCCTACTAACTCCAAACTCCTCTCACTTTTATCTCTTTCTCTCTATACCCCTACTTTCTCCACCCCCCACTACCCCAACCCCCATCTTACGCTTCTCCTTCCTTCCCTTCTCCCTAACCCCACCACCTTCTTCTCCTTTCACCCTTCTTCCTCTTTCTTCCCCAACATCCCCACTTTCGTAACCCCACCTCCTCCTCTTCCCCCCTCCCTCCCTCCCCCCCCTTCATTCTTCCCATCCAACCTCCCCCACCACCTCCACCTCCACCTAACAAAACCCCTTCCTTCTCAACTCCCGCCCCCCCTCCCTTCTTCTACCCCCCCCCCCCCCCCACGGAAGCTCGATAGCCCCGCCCCCTTCACCGGCCGGAGTGCCTCAAGGGTCTCCACTTCCGCCCTCTCTCTTTAAAAATGGACCCTACTTCACTCGCTCATAAGGGTTAAAATTCCTTGGCTTCGAGGAGAAGGAGGAGGAGGAGGAGTGGGAGGAGTGAGAGGGTGGGAGGAGGGGAGGAGGAGGAAGGAAGAAAGGAGGAGGGAAGGAGGGGAGGAGGAAGGAGGGAAGATAGAGGGAAGGAGGGTGGAGGGAAGGAGGAGGTAGAAAAAGAAAGGAGGGAAAGGGGGAAGGAGGGAAGATGGAGGTGGGAGGTGAGGGGGAGGAGGAAGGAAGAAAGAAGGGAAGGAGGGGAAAGGCATGATAGAACGAGGGATGATGGAAGGAGAGAGGAGGGAAGGAGAGGAGGGAAAGAGGGAAGGAGGGAAGGAGGATGGAGTGAGGGAAGGAGGATGGAGTGAGGGAGGGTGCGTGAAAGGGGCGAGGATGTGGGTGGGTGTTCTTGGGGGTGGGGGCGGGGGTGGGGGAGGCGTTGGGGCTAAGGAAGAAATGGGGGGTGGGGGGTAGGGGGGGTAGAGGGCATAAGGCGAAGCTCCGGCTGTTCCCTGAACTGCCATGCGAATGCAGCCCTTATGCCCAGCTGGCACTAAGGTCGAGATTCCCTTCTCTTTCTCAAGAGGTGTCTTTGGGCGTCCCTCGAGAGGTGGGGGGGGGGTAAAAGGGGTAGGATGGGTGGTGGAAGGAGGGGGTAAGGGGAGGAGGAGAAGGAGGAGGAAGAAGAGGAGGAGGAGGAAGAGGAGGAGGAGTAGGAGTAGGAGGAGGAGGAGAGAAGCTTTTTCTGGCGCGACACACGCCACCTTGATCATTACGAGACGTGTCCATTAAGAAGGTTTTCCCTTGAAATCAAAGCCCAGAAGCAGACGTCACCGGGGTAAAGTTTCCAGGGCGGGGAGCCACGCGAATCCGGCCCGTAAGACGCCCGGCAGCAAGGCCCATTCTCGCTTCTCCCTCCAATGCTGTTAATGAGGGTTATCTCGTCCAGCGTAGCTTTCAAGGCGACCCATTGAGACAAAAGTTGACCCCCTGCCTGCCCCTACCACCCCCACCCCCCTCACCCCCCCTTCCCCCTCTCTTCTGCTCCCCTGCTCCCCACCCCACCTCTCTCCTTCCCCTTCTGCTCCCCCCCTCTTCCCCCTCCTTCCCCTTCTCATCTGCATTCCCCCTCCTCCCCCCCCCCCTCTGTCTGAACCCTTTCTGCTCTCTCCTTCTCCTCCTCCTCCTCCTCCTCTCCTCTTCTTCCCACCATCTCACATAACCCTAGCGAATCTCTCTACCTTTTCCCCCCCTCTTTCCTTCTTTAATTC
>BOPN01000768.1:345417-355417 GCA_017312705.2 Penaeus japonicus
ACTCCCTCGTTCTTTTATTCCCTCTCTCCCTCACTCATTCCTTTATTCCCTCCCTCACTCCCTCACTCCTTAATCCCCTCCCTCACTCCCTCATCCCATCTCTGCTTCATTCCCTCCATCATTGCACAGCTTACTCAATCACTCCCTCACACTCCTTAATCCCTTCCCTCACTCCCTCATCCCGTCTCCTTCATTCCACTCCCCGACCCTCTCTCCCTCACACCCACGCTCCTTCTCCCCTCGTCCTTCCCACCCTCACTCCCTCACGCCTTAATCCCTTTCCTCACTCTTACTCAATCACTCCCTCACACTCCTTCATTCCACTCCCCTCCCTCACTCCCTCATCCCGTCTCCTTCATTCCACTCTCCGACCCTCTCTCCCTCACACCCACGCTCCCTCTCCCCTCGTCCTTCCCACCCTCACTCCCTCACACCTTAATCCCTTTCCTCACTCTTACTCAATCACTCCCTCACACTCCTTCATTCCACTCTTCGACCCTCTCTCCCTCACACCCACGCTCCCTCTCCCCTCATCCTTCCCACTCTCACTCCCTCATTCCATTCTCCGACCCTCTCTCCCTCACACTCCATCATTCCACTCTCCGACCCTCTCTCCCTCACACCCACGCCCCCTCTCCCCTCGTCCTTCCCCTCCCCCCCCTCACTCCCTCATAAACTACTCACCCAACTCACTGATCTGCGAGACTGCCTCCCCTCCCTCCTTTGAATGCCTCCTCTGCTTCGCTTTATGAGTAAACAGTGACGGGAATGACCAAAAAAAAAAAGAAAAAAAAAGGAATAAAAAAGAAAGAAAAAAAATCGGAAAGGTGGAAAATAAGATCTAGAATATGGGTTTTCGTGAGTGTGGTTCGTACTCTCTCTCTTTCTCTTTCTTTCTCTGTCTTTCTCTTTCTCTCTCTCTGTCTCTCGATCTCTCTCTCTGTCTCTCGATCTCTCTATCTCTGTCTCTCTTTCTCTCTCTCTCACACACACATAAACAGATAGATATGATAAAGAGAGGCAGAAAAGATAGATAGAGATAGAAAAAGAAATAGAAAAACAGAAAAAGAAAGAGACAGAGAAAGAAAGAGAAAGAGGAGAGAGAAAGAGACAGAGAAACAAACAGAAAGAAAGAGAGAGAGAGAGGAGAGAGACAGAAAGAGACAAGAAAGAGAGAAGAAAGAGACAGAGAAAAGAAAAGAAAAGAGACAGAGACAGAGTTAGGGAGAAAGAGAGCGAGCGAGAGACAGAGAGAGAGAGAGAGCGAGAGAGACAGAGTAAGGGAGAAAGCGAGCGAGCGAGAGACAGAGAGAGCGAAAGAGAGAGAGAGAGAGAGAGAGAGAGAGAGAGAGAGAGAGAGAGAGAGAGAGAGAGAGAGAGAGAGAGAGAGAGAGAGAGAGAGAGAGAGAGAGAGAGAGAGACAGAGTTAGGGAGAAAGAAAGCGAGCAAGAGAGCGAGAGAGCGAGAGAGAGAGACGCAGGGAGAGAGAGAGAGACAGAGACAGAGTTAGGGAGAAAGCGAGCGAGCGAGAGAGAGAGAGAGAGAGAGAGAGAGAGAGAGAGAGAGAGAGAGAGAGAGAGAGAGAGAGAGAGAGAGAGAGAGAGAGAGAGAGAGAGAGAGAGAGAGAGAGAGAGAGAGAGAGAGAGAGAGAGAGAGAGAGAGACAGCGAGCGAGAGAGACAGCGAGCGAGAGAGCGAGCGAGCGAGAGAAAGCCAGCGAGAGAGAGAGAGAGAGCGAGAGAGAGAGCGAGAGACGCAGAGAAAGCCAGCGAGCGAGAAAGCCAGCGAGCGAGCGAGAGCGAGAGAGAGAGCGAGCAAGAGAGAGAGCGAGAGCGAGCAAGAGAGAGAGCGAGAGCGAGAGAGAGAGCGAGCAAGAGAGAGAGCGAGAGCGAGAGAGCGAGAGAGCGAGAGAGAGCGAGGAAGCAGGATGCAGAGGGAGGCTGTCTACACAACCTGCATTATACATTAAACCAAACAAAAGAGAAACTCAACCTTGGGGTCGATGGTGCAGATGGTGGCAGTGGTTTATGGTGACTCATGATGACTCATGGTGAGTTATGGTGACTCATGATGACTTATGGTGACTCATGATGACTCATGATGACTTATGGTGAGTTATGGTTACTTATGGTGAGTTATGGTGACTCATGATGACTTATGGTGAGTTGTGGTGACTCATGATGACTTATGGTGAGTTATGGTGACTCATGATGACTTATGGTGACTCGTGGAGACCTATAGTGACTCAAAATTATTTATGGTGACTTATTTAGACTTGTGGTGACTCATAATGATTTATGGTGAGTTATGGTGACTCATGGAGACCTATAGTGACTCATAATGATTTATTGTGACTTGTGGTGACTTATGAAGGTTTGTAGTGACTCATAATGAGTCATGGTGACTTGTGGTGACTTATGGATTTGTGGTGAATCATGACTTATGGTGAGTTATGGTGACTCATGCAGAGGTGAGTTATGGTAAATCATAGTGACTTATGGTGTCGTATGGTGACTTATGGTTTATTCACGGTGCTGTCTTACGGCTTATGGCTTATTTAATCATCAATTATTTATTTATATCAAAAGTGTTATAACTGTGGATGAATGTGTGTGTGTGTGTGTGTGTGCGTGTGTATGTGTGTGTGCATGTGTGTGTGTGTGTGTGTGCGAGTGCGTGTATGTGCGAGTGTGTGTGCGAGTGTAGGTAAGACTGAAGGCGAACAGTGTGAGAGAAGAGTGAGAGAAAAGTGTGGAGAGGGGGGTTAGGGGGGGTAGGACAAGAGGGGGTTAGGTTGGGGGGGGGGGGGTACGAACTCAAGGATGTGGCAGGGGAATCAATACACTTTACACGCCCCCTCCCTGCCCCCTGCCCCCCCTCCCCCCTTCATCCCAAGGAGGAAGGGGGTTGAAGACCTGATAAAACAGGAGAGAGAGAGAGGGGGGGAGGAAAGAAAGAGGGAGGGAAGGGAGGGAGGGAGGGAGGGAGGGAGGGAAGGGAGAGAGGGAGAGGAAAGAGAGAGGGAGAGGGAGGGAGGGAGGGAGGAAGAGAGAGAGAGAGAGGAAGAGAGATAGATAGATAGATAGAGAGAGAGAGAGAGAGAAATAGAAAGTAATAAATAAATAGAAACAAAGTAAGAGAAAGGGATGACAAAGAATAATCCAATAATGATAATAACAATAATAATAATAATAATAATAATAACAAAAAACGACAATATCTATCCCTTTCTTCCTTCACCTTCACTTTATCTTTTGTTTCCTATCCCTCCCCCCCTTTTCAATAAGGAACAGAATAATATCGCTAAACATATGAATACAGAAAAATGAAAGTAAATATAAACCAAAAAGAGAAGAAGACGATAGAAAAACAATAATAAGAAGTCAGAATAAAACACACACATACACACCTACATACAAAGGTAAACACACATATTCACGTATACAAACAACTCACAGTGGCACGTACACGCCTATATATACTTACATACACGCACACACACACACAAATCAGAGGGAGGGAGGGAAGGAGGGAGGGAGGGAAAGAGGGAGAGGAAGGGAGGGGGAGAGAGAGAGAGAGAGAGAGAGAGAGAGAGAGAGAGAGAGAGAGAGAGAGAGAGAGAGAGAGAGAGAGAGAGAGAGAGAGAGAAGGAAAGAAAGAGAAAGAGAGAACGAGAAAAGAAAGAAAGAGAGCAAGAAAAGACAGAAAAAAAACAGAAAAAAAAGAGAGAAGAAACGAAACGCCCTAAAAAAAAAAAAAAAAAAAAAAAAAAACAGAGAGAAGAAAACGAAAACGAAAACGAAAAAAAGGTTAAAAAATAAAAAACCAAAGACTCACAGAGCGACGACCAGTCCAAGCTGGCGTCGAGGACTTGCTGAGTTAGCTATCACAGAGAGGTATCCTGCAGGGGGGGGGGGGGGGATGGGGGGGTAGGGGGGGATGGGGGGGTAGGGGGAAGGGAGGAGGGAGGAGGAGCGGGGGTATTCATGAGGAGGAGGGGGGGTATTCATGCTAAGATTCTGATCGTGGAGGGCGAGAAGGGGGAGGGGGGGAGGGAGGAGGAGGAGGAGGGGGGAGGAGGGGGGGAGGAGGAGGTGGATTCGGATTCGGGATATGGAATGGTGGAGGTGGGGGTGGGAGGATGGGTGAGGGGGGGCAGGAGGAGGAGGAGGAGAAGGAGGAGGAGGAAGAGGAGGAAGGGGGAGGAAGAGGAGGAGGAGGAGATGGAGGAGGAGGAGAAGGAGGAGGAGGAGGAGGAGAAGGAGGAGGAGGAAGAAGGAGGAGGAGGAGGAGGAGGAGGAAGAGGAGGAGGAGAATGAAGAGGAAGGGGTGGTAGAAGGAGGAGGAGGAGAAGAAGAAGAGGAGGAGTTGGAAGGGACGAGGAGAAAAGAGGAAAGAGAGAGAGAGGAGAGAGGAAGGGTGCAGAAAGAAGAGGAAGAAAGAGGAGTTGGAAGAGATGGAGGGTAGAGGAAGAGGGAAGAGGACAAAGGAAGAGGTATGAGGAAATACGAAAGAAAACAAACAAAGGTACAGAACAAAAGGCAGAGGGATGAGTAAATAGGAAAGAAAAAAACAAAAACAAAGGTACAGAGAAAGGAAGAGGAATAGGAGAAAGATTAAAGAATATCAAACAATCAGAAGAAACAGAAATAAGACAGAAAACCAAAAACAAAACAAAAAAACAAGAACTTCCAACATCTCATTTTCACAAAAAAAAAAGATTAAGAATTTAAATATCCATAAATCCAACATCACATTTTCATAAAAAAAAAAAATAATAATAATAAAATAAAAAAATAGAGAATAGATTGAGAATAGATTTAAATATCCATATAAACATACATACATGTGTCTGCGTGCGTGTATGTTTAATCACGACCGAAGTGAGACACGCTTCGAAACCGATCTCGAACCCGCGGAAAATGTCAGCTTTGTTAGCGATGTTTCGAATGTTTCGAAGCTTCGTTTATGGTGTGAGACACGTTTTGTGTTTCAGTGTTTTATTTTATTTTATTTTTTTTTAGACTAATTCATATAAAGAATTTATATATTGTTAAGATAATTGGAATAAATAGAGGGAAAAATTGCATTTTTTTCGCGTAAACATCATTTTCGAACTAAAAGAAATATATATAAAGAATGGCCATATCATTAAAACAAGTAATGAATACATGAAAAAAAAAATCCGCATAAAATATCGATCATAGCATTAAAAAAAGCCATATAATAAAGAAATAAACCGTATAATAAAAAAATGCCATATAATAAAAAAAAAATCATATACTAAAAAAAAAAAAACTAAAAAAAAGAAAAAGGAAAAAAAAGAAGAAGAAGAAGAAAAAAAAAAAATCTCCCCGGCACCTAGAGCAAGAGGTCCCAAACTACGATAACTCCGGCCGACTCAAGAGGACATCTCTAACACAAGAAAAGCTAACTACTATACCCTCTTCCCTCCTCCCCCCCCCCCCCCTCCCCTTCAATCGACCCCCCCCCCTAATCCTACCATCCTCCCCCACCTCCCTCTCCTTCAACCCTCCCCCCTCCCCCTTCCTCTCCTTCAACCCTACCCCCCTCCCCTCCTCCCCCACCTCTCTCTCCTTCAACCCTCCCCCCTCCCCCTTCCTCTCCTTCAATCCTCCCTCTCCTTTGACCCTCCCCCCCTCCTTCCCACCCCCACTCTCCCACTGGCTCCTCCCACCCCCACCCCCTCCCCCTCCTACCGCCCCCTTCAACACCTCCCCCTCCCCCCTTCCCCCCGAGAAACCTTCCCTACAAAGAAGTGGTTATTACTAGTTCTGAATAGAGAGTCGTCCGGTGAGTGCTCCTCCCCCCCCCCCACCCTCCTCCTCCTCCTCCTCCTCCTTCTCATTCCTCCCCTCCTGCTCTTTCCATCACCCCCCCCTCCCCCCCACTCCCCCTCCATCCTTCTGCTACTCACACCCAACCACATCTAAATGGGTTGGAGTGAAAAGGGGGAGGAGGAGGAGAGGGAGGAGGAGGAGGAGGAGGAGGAGGAGGAGGAGAAGAAGAAGAGGGAGGAGGAGGAGAAGGAGAATGAAGAGGAAAAGGTGGTAGAAGGAGGAGGGGGAAGAGGAGGAGAAGGAGAAAGAGGAGGAGGATGAGGAGGAGAAGGAGGAGGAGGAGGAAGAGAAGGAGAAGAAGGAGAAGGAGGAGGAGGAGATGGAAGTGGGAAGAGAAGGAGAATGAAAAGGAAGGGGTGGTAGAAGGAGGAGGAGGAGAAGAAGAAAAAGAAGAAAGAAAGAAAAAAAATTACCGAAGTAGAAGGAGTTCAAGGAGGAGGAGGAAGGAGAAGGTGAAAGGAAGAGGAGATAGAGGAAGGAGAGAAAGAGAAGAAATAGTAGCGAAGGAAGAACTACGAAAAGAAGACAGTAAACAAGACAAGGTCAAAGAAAACAACAAACAACAAAAAATGAAACACCCAAAAATACCCCCCCTCCACCTCCCTACCTCTCTCCATCCCTCACTCTCTGCATCCCCCTCCCCTTTAAAAAAAAATCCCCCCCCTCTCCCTACCCACCCACCCACCCCCCTACAAAAAAAGAAAAAAAGGGTGGGTTATCCCTCGTGCAGCCTTTTCACCCCGGAAGGCGAGACCAGCCCACAAACCCTCACCTTAAAATAGCAAAAGGGGGGGAAGCGGTCTCACTGGACAAATATATGGAGGAAGGAAAATATAATGTTATGAATAGCCTATTGGAAGGAGGGTCGGAGGGTGAGGGGGTGGGGTGAGGGAGGGTTGGAGGGTGAGAGGTGAGAGAAGGGAGGTGGGAGAGAGAGGGTTGAGGGAGGGAGGGAGGGTGGGAGGGTGAGAGAAGGAGGGTGGGTGAGAGGTGAGGGAGGAGGGAAGAGAGAGAGAAGGAGGTGAAAGAGGGAGGGAGGGAGACGGGAGAGGAGAGAGGAGGAGGAAAAAGGAAGGAAGGGAAAGAGGAAAAAGAAGGTAGAGGAGAGAGGAGGAGGCTTAAGGAAGGTGAAAAAGGGAGGGACAAGGGAGAGGAGAAAGGAGGAAGAGGAGAGAAGAGTGAGAGAAGGGACGGGAAGAAGTAGGGAGAGAAAGAGAGAGAGCGAGAGAGAAAGAGAGAGAAATCAAGAGAGAGAGAGAGAGAGAGAGAGAGAGAGAGAGAGAGAGAGAGAGAGAGAGAGAGAGAGAGAGAGAGAGAGAGAAAGAGAGAGAGATCGAAAGAGAGAAAGAGCGAGAGAAATCGAAAGAGAGAGTGAAAGAGAGAGAAAGAGAGAGAGAGAGAGAGAGCGAGACAAATAAAGAAGCGAAAATCGAAGGAGATGTAAAAGAGCCCTGTGGCACATCTCCTTACGTGATGTTCGTGGGAGGGGAGGGGAGAGGAGGGGTGGAGAGGGAGAGGAGGGATTGAGGGGGAAGGGTGGAGGAAGGGTGGAGGGGAGGGGAAGAGGAGGGGTGGAGGGGGAGAAGAGGGGGTGGAGGGGAAAGGAGGGGTGGAGGTGGAGTGGAGGGGGAGAGAGGAGGAGGAGTGGAGGGAGAGAGGAAGAGTGGAGGGATGGAGGGGGACAGGGGGAGGAAGGGGGAGGAGGGGGGTTGGAGGGTAAGACAGATATACCGAGAGATAGGAAAGGTGTCCTTGAGCTAAAGAGAGACATAGAGAAAAAGGGTACGAGCGCAAGATAGGTAAGTGAGTTTTATAAAGGGATCTATCCACAAATAAATAGTTGATGGAGAAGGCAAAGGAGATAGATAGATAAATAGACAAAAAGTTGATAGATAAACAGATGGGGAGGAGTATCCTGGCGTAAGATAGATAGATAGATAGACGGATAATTATAGAAATAGACGAATAGGAGTGAACTTGCCTTAATGTGGTGTATGGGAGGAGAGGTAAATCGTTAAATGGCAAGAAAAACAAAAAAACAAAACGTAATAATAAGCAAAAGAGAAAAAGAAAAGACACACACACACACACAAACACACACACGCACATACACACACACACAAACACACACAAACACACACACACACTTCGTCGAAATATCCGCCGAAACTTTGAAAAGAAACAAGAAAAAAAACGAGAAAAAAAGAAAAGAAAAAGAAAAAAAAACAAAGAGATAATGATGAAGAGGTGAGTCATAGACAAGACAACGCGACTCTTCTGGAAGATTCTTAGGAAGAAGAAGAAGAAAGAAAAAAAAAATGTTGATTCTGCTCGATCTCTATTTCGAGGAGAAGGAGGAGGAGGAGGAGGAGGAGGTAGAGGAGGAGGTAGAGGAGGAGGAGGAGGAAGAGGAGAAGAAGGAGGAATAGGGGTAGGGGGGAAGGGAGTTATTTAAAAGGACCATTTTGCGGGATAATGAATGGAGCGAAACCATCATGGCGCTTAACATAAGAAGTGAAACGTTCCCAGACACACGGACATTCAGACATCCCCGCGCGCACACAGACATAATGGAGATACATCTATAATGGAGAAAGGCCTAAGCAAATCGAAGAGACCTGGAGTGGCGCAATATGCTGAGCCTACGAAAGGGGGAACGAGGTCAGGCTGGGTCATCTGCCCCAGCGAGGACGACAGATCATAAAAGCGCTGGAGTTGGCGGTGCGATTACACTCCTACTCCTCCTTTTCCTCCTCCTCCTCCTCCTCCTCCTCCTCCTCCACTTCCTAGCGATACAAAGGCATCCCAGGCACATTCTAGCATATCGGTTTAAAAGTCACAGATTCAGCAAAAAATGTTAAGAACAAAGGAAATATATGAAGATAAGGAGGGAGGGAGAGGGGGTGGGAGGGAAGGAGGGAGAGGGAGAGGGAGAGGGAGAGGGAGAGGGAGAGGGAGAGGGAGAGGGAGAGAGAGAGAGAGAGAGAGAGAGAGAGAGAGAGAGAGAGAGAGAGAGAGAGAGAGAGAGAGAGAGAGAGAGAGAGAGAGAGAGAGAGAGAGAGAGAGAGAGATACATAGAGAGAGAGAGTGAGTGAGTGAAAGAGAGAGAGAGAGAGAGAGAGAGAGAGAGAGATAAAATCACATAATCAGAAAGGATAGACATATGCATATAAAAAGCACACAAACAGATACAAATTAATTAAAGAGAATCTCGTCGCTCGGCAATTCCTCGCCAGCCAACGTTTTTCTTCGTCTCCGCCTTCGCCTTCGCCATCTCCTCCGCCTCCGCCTCCGTCTCCGCCTCCGCCATCCGCCATCGCCTTCGCCGCGCCGACCTGGCCGTCTCCAACTACCGCAGTCGGTAGCCTATAGAGGCACTGATTTCAAATGGTGCTAGATCCTCTCCTACCTTCTACCCACCAGTTGAAACCAGGCTCCTGATAGGCCGACACTCTTGCGTGGCGCGTTCCGATTCGTCGCCTCCTGCCCCGCCACTTGAGTCCTGACAGCTGATTGGCCGGGACCCTCGCCGAGAGCGCTGCTGATTGGCTGGGCTGGGCGGGGAGCCGTTATTGAGTCGTGGCGGCATCTTCGGCATTATGCCATTGTTGCAGAATATTGAAATAAGAAGAGAGACGAAAATGTCGCTTCTTCTTCCTCTTCATCTTCTTCTTCTTCTTCTTCTTCTCCTTCTTCTTCGTCTTCGTCTTCTTCCTCCCCTCTCGTCCGTCCCCCCCACCTTCCCCTCCCCCTACTTTAAAATTATTCCGGTACTGAAGAGGAAGATTTCACTAAAACAATAGTTCTTCGGGGGGTTTGTCTCGGCCATATCATGGACTCAAGAAGAAGGTGAGGAGAGGGGAAGGAAGAGGGGAATGAGGGGGGGGGGGGGCAAGAGGGAGGGAGGAGAAAGAGAGAGGGAGGATGATGATGGAAGAGGAGGAATAGGTGTGGGGGCAAGAGAGAGGTGGAGGAAGAGAGAGGAGGAAGGAAAGAAGAAGGGAGGAAGAGGAGTAGGAGGAGGAGGAGGAAGAGTTGTAGGAGGAGGAGAAGGAGAAGGAGAAGGAGAAGAAGAATTAGAAGAAGAAGACGAAGACGAAGAAGAAGGCGAAGTAGGAGAAGGAGAAGAAGAGGAAGATG
>BOPN01000768.1:367917-370417 GCA_017312705.2 Penaeus japonicus
TAATATCATTAATAAAACAGAACCGCTGGAGAAAAGGGACTAAATATTCTGATAAATATGAATATGAAATAATTCGTAAACACATATGTAGGTACGTGCGTGCGCATGTATGTGTACATGCGTTCGTGAGGAAGCATTCGTTTTAGCATTCGAGTGCCCTCTTTCACTCTTTCTCTCTCCCTGTCTGTCTGTCTTTCTGTCTTCCTGTCTGTCTGTCTATTTCTTCGCCTTTTTTATTCTCTTACTGTCGGTTCTACACTCTTTATCTCTCCCTGTCTGTCTGTTTCTTAATCTCTCTCACTCTTTCTCTCTCCCTGCTGTCTGTCTGTCTGTCTGTCTGTCTATTTCTTCGCCTCTTTTATTCTCTCATTGTCGGTTCTACACTCTTTATCTCTCCCTGTCTGTCTGTTTCTTAATCTCTCTCACTCTCTCACTGTTGGTTTGTTTATCTGTATCTGCTTCTCTCTCTAAATCTCTCTCTCTCTCTCTCTCTCTCTCTCTCTCTCTCTCTCTCTCTCTCTCTCTCTCTCTAACTCTCCCTCTCTCTCTCTCTAACTCTCTCTCTCTCTCTCTCTCTCTCTCTCTCTCTCTCTCTCTCTCTCTCTCTCTCTCTCTCTCTCTCTCTCTCTCTCTCTCTCTCTCTCTCTCTCTCTCTCTCTCTCTCTCTCTCTCTTTCTCCCTCTCTCTCCTGCCTTTACTCATTTTCCCCTCATAGTTTCACGCCGCAGCCTGAGGGGGCGAAACGAACAAGGAGAAGGGGGAAAAGAGAGGAATGAGGGAGGAGGGGGGGGGTAGGAGACGAGAGAAAAAGGATGGCGAGGCGAGGTGAAGCGAGAAAGAGATGGCGAGGAAAGGAGGAGGAGGAGGAGAAGGAGGAGGAGGAGGAGGAGGAGGAGAGGGGAGAGAGAGGGGAGAGAGAGGGGAAAGAGAGGGGAGAGGACACCTTGCATAATTAGAGCTTCCCATGAAGAGCTTTTCTCTCCCCCTCTTGTCCCTCCCACTCCTTCCCCCTCGTCCCCCTCCCCCCCCACCCCCTCTCTCCCCTTCTTCATCCTGATCTCTCAACCTCCCAGACCTTTCCTAACACTCTCTTTCCCCTCACTCTCTCCCTCCTTTCTCGCTTTCTCTCTCTCTCTCTCTCTCTCTCTCTCTGTCCCTCTTTTCTCTCTCTCTCTCTCTCCCTGCCCCTCCTTTCTCTCTCCCTCTCTCTCTATCTATCTCTCTTTCCCTCCTTTCTCTCTCTCTCTCTCTTTCCTTCCTCTCTCTCCCTCTCTCTCTATCTCTCTTTCCCTCCTTTCTCTCTCTCTCTCTCTTTCCCTCCTCTCTCTCTCTTTCTCTTTCTCCTCCCTTCCTTTCTCTCTCTCTCTCCCCCATCTCCCCCCTCCCCCCAACTTCCCCCGCCCTCCTCCTCCTCACCCCCCCCCCATCCTCATCCCCCGCCCCCCTTCCTCATCCCCCGCCCCCCTCCGGCCCCTCTAACCCCGAGGGAGACATGTGGCATCGGGACCCATGGGCGGAGCGAGTCGGAGGCGGGGCGATTTTGCGTGCTGGGGAAACATGGCGGACGCGGGCGGTGCAATTGGCCCTCCTCTTCTTCTCTGCGTCTCCTCCTCTCCGGTGGCTCTCTCCGGTGGCTCTCTCCTTGGCTCTCCTTGGCTCTCCTCCCCTCTGGCCCTCCTCTTCTCTGGCCCTCCTCTTCTCTGCGTCTCCTCTTCTCTGGCCCTCTTCTTCTCTGCGTCTCCTCTCCGGTGGCTCTCTCCTTGGCTCTCCTTGGCTCTGGCTCTCCTCCCCTCTGCGTCTCCTCTCCTGTGGCTCTCTTCCCCTCTGGCTCTCTTCCCCTCTGGTCCTCCTCTTCTCTGGTTCTCCTCCCCTCTGGCTCTCCTTTCCTCTGGCTCTCCTCTCCTGTGGCTCTCTCCTATGGCTCTCTCCTTGGCTCTCCTCCCCTCTGACTCTGACTCTGGCCTGGCTGGCTTTTCTGTGTCTCTTATCTCTCTCTTCTTTCTTGGCTCTTCTCTTGTGTTCCTCTCCTTTGGTTCTCTCTTCTCCCCTACTCTTTCCCTCTTTTTTCCTCTCTTCTCATCTGCCCCTCTTCCTCTCTTCTCCTCTGGTTCTCTTCTCCCCTCTTCTCCTCTCATCTGCCCCTCCTCGCTTCTCTTCTCTTCTCCTCTCCTTTGGCTTTCATCTGGCTTTACTCTCGCTTCCTCTTCATCTCCCCCGGCTCTGCTTTCCCCTCCTCTTCCTCTCCTCCGGCTCTGCTTTCCCCTCCTCTTCTTCTCCTCTCCCCTCTTCTCCTCTCTGCCTCTCTTCTCCTCTTCCTCTCTCCTCTCCTCTGGCACTCCTCCGGCTATGCTCTGGCCTTTCGTTTTGTTTGGTCTTCTCTCTGGTCGTTTCTGGTCTTTTCTCTTCTAGCCTGGTGTTTGTTTTTTAATTTGCGCAGGTCTTCTCTGGTCTTTTGCTTTGCCTGGTCTCTTCTCTGTCCTTTTCTGGTCTTTATCTCGTC
>BOPN01000768.1:375417-378679 GCA_017312705.2 Penaeus japonicus
ATTTCTGTGAGGTTTCTTTGATGACTAGGCAGGTGCTGTGGTTGGGGGGGAGGGGGAGGGGGAGGGGGGGGAGGGGGAAAAGGGGGATTGAAGGGAGAGAGCATGATAGGTAGATAAAGAGAGAAGTGGAGAGACTAGACCACTCCCTCCTCCCTCCTCCCCCCTCCCCCTCCCCCTTCCCCCCTCCACACCCCCACTCCTTACTCCAAGAGGCTAATAACTCCCCATGTATTAATGAGACGAAAACACCATAGCTATGTGAAGGAATGGGAGTGAGGGTAGGGGATGGAGGGTGAGGGCGGGAGGGGGGAGGGGGAGGGGGGGAGGTTAAGAAGTTACATGTCTTTGTCTTTCTCTCTGTCTATGTCTGTCTGTCTGTCTATCTCTCTCTCTCTCTCTCTTTCTCTCTCTCTCTTTCTCTCTCTCTCCCTCTTTCTCGATCTCTTTCTCTTTCTTTCTCTCTCTCTCTATCTCACTCTCTCCCTCTTCCTCTCTCTCTTTCTCTCTCCCTCTCCCTCCTCTTTCTCCCTCTTTCTTTCTCTCTCTTCCTGTTCCCTTATTTTTCTTTTTCTTTTCTTACATTACCTTTTTTTTTCTTTCTTGGAGTTTCCTCTTCTCTTGTTTTCATAAATTTTCTTTCATTTCTTCTTTTTCTTCCTTCCCCATCTCTCTCTTTCTCTTTCTCTCTCCCTATCCCTCTCCCTCTCTGCCTTTGTCTCCGTTTCTTCCACCTCTTTATTCTTTCTCTTCTTCCTACCCTCCTCCTTCTCTTCATCCTCCTCCTCCTCCTTCCCCTTCCTTCTTCTCATACTCCTCCTCCCCAACCCACCCCCTCCTTCCCCCCCCCTTCCCCTCTTCCTCTTCTTCCTTCTCCTTCCCCTTCTATCTCCCCCTCCCCCTCCCCCTCCCCCTTCCCCTCTTCCTCTTCTTCCTTCTCCTTCCCCTTCTATCTCCCACTCCTTCTCCTCTTCCTCCTCTCGCCCCTCCCCTCTCCCTCCCCCTCCCCATTCCCTCCTTCCCCTCTTCCTCTTCCTCCTTCTCTTTCCCCCCTAACTCTCCCTCTCCCTCTTCCCCCCTCCTTCCCCTCTTCCTCTTCCTCCTCTCGCCCCCCCTTCCCCTCTTTCTTTTTCCCCCTCCCCATCCCCCCATTCCCCTCTTTCTTTCTCCCTCTTCCCCCTCCTCCTTCCCCTCTTTCTTTCTCCCTCTTCCCCCCCTCCTTCCCCTCTTTCTTTCTCCCTCTTCCCCCCCCCCTCCTTCCCCTCTTTCTTTCTCCCCTCCTTAAAAACTTCCCCGCCAGGACTTGACTTGCGCCTCGGATTCTGAAGGACCTGTGTAGCTATCGGAAAAACTCGTCTGCTGCTTCTCTCTCTCCCCTCTCCTCTCTCTCTCTCTCTCTCTCTCTCTCTCTCTCTCTCTCTCTCTCTCTCTCTCTCTCTCTCTCTCTCTCATTCTCTCTGTCTGTCTGTCTGTCTCTCTTTCTCTCTCTGTCTGTCTCTCTCACTCTGTCTCTGTTTCTCTCTCTCTCTCCCCTCTCCTCGCTCCCCTCACCTCTCTCTGTCTCTCTCTCTCTCTCTCTTTCACTCTCTCTCTCTCTCTCTCTCTCTCTCTCTCTCTCCCTCTCTCACCTCTCCTCTCTTCCTCTTCTTTTCTTCTTCCTTTCTCTTCTTCTTCTCTCTCCTCTCCTTCTCCTCTCTCTCTCCTCTCCTCTTCTCTCTTCTCTTCTCTCTCTCTTCTTCTCTTCTCTCTCTCTCTTCTCTCTCTCTCTTCACTCCCTCTCTCTCTCTCTCTCTCTCTCTCTCTCTCTCTCTCTCTCTCTCTATCTATCTATCTATCTATCTATCTATCTCTATCTCTTCTTTTATCCAACTCTACCTGTCTCTCTTTCTCGTAATAAAAAAGAGTGAACAGACGAGAGAAAGACAGAGAGAGAGAGAGAGAGAGAGAGAGAGAGAGAGAGAGAGAGAGAGAGAGAGAGAGAGAGAGAGAGAGAGAGAGAGAGAGAGAGAGAGAGAGAGAGAGAGAGAGAGAGAGAGAGAGAAAGAGAGAGAGAGAGAGAGAGAGAGAGAGAGAGAGAGAGAGAGAGAGAGAGAGAGAGAGAGAGAGAGAGAGAGAGAGAGAGAGAGAGAGAGAGACAGAGAAAGAGAAAGAGAAAGAGAGAGAGAAAGAGAGAGAGAGAGAGAGAGAGAGAGAGAGAGAGAGAGAGAGAGAGAGAGAGAGAGAGAGAGAGAGAGAGAGAGAGAAAGAGAAAGAGAAAGAGAAAGAGAGAGAAAGAAAGAGAGAGAGAGAGAGAGAGAGAGAGAGAGAGAGAGAGAGAGAGAGAGAGAGAGAGAGAGAGAGAGAGAGAGAGAGAGAGAGAGAGAGAGAAAGAAAGAAAGAAAGAGAGAAAGAAAGAGAGAGAGAGAGAGAAAGAAAGAGAAAGAAAGAGAGAGAAACAGAAGAAGAAAAATATTCGAAAAAAACTCCCGCCAAAAATACTTTACCAAAAGACGCCTCTGATATATTTGATTACCTTTTACCAACCTATTTCGTCTACAACAATTCTTGAAATTCTTTATTTCTTCACTTAATTATCGTTATTATCTATATTTGATAATTGTAATATCTAATTAACAACAATTAAAAGGTGATACTAATGATACAGCAGTAATAATGAAAAGGAAAGAACATGTTAATATCATATTAATCACTTACTACTGTCATTAATGGCATAATTACTTCCATTGTTATCTTCATAATCTATTTGATTATTATTAACGATTAAAAAAAAAAAATCAGGTCAGTTCATAGCACTTTTGAGGAGGGATAGGAGGGGGGGAGGGGGGCGAGAGGGGGTGGGGGGAGTCGAGAGGGGTCGAGAAGGAGGGGGGAAGGGGAGGGGAGGGGAGGAGGGGAGGAGAGGGGAGAGGGGGGGGGAGAGGAGGTACCGCAGCTCGGCTTCCTATTGGTCCGCCGGGATTTAAACGTCGTCTCGGATTGGCTAATCGGGAGCTCGAGCGGCAGTCCTATTGGCTGCACCCGCTGGAACCGTCTGGCGTGGTGTCCTTCTTGCCCGGAGGATGTGGTGGTTGGTTCCCCCTGGTGGTTCCCTTGTGTTTTACCCTCCCTCGCTCTTTCTCTCTTGGTTTTCCTCTTTCGCTCCCTCTCGCTCTCGCTCTTGCGCTCTCGCTCTTTCTCTCTTGGTTTTCCTCTTTCGCTCCCTCTCGCTCTCGCTCTCGCTCGCTCTTTCTCTCTTGGTTTTCCTCTTTCGCTCCCTCTCGCTCTC
>BOPN01000769.1:10000-17500 GCA_017312705.2 Penaeus japonicus
AAATTAAGTGATCAAACAATGTTTCCGTTATGACTACCCCTCTTACCTGTGAATTTTTTATCATATGTGCAATTTTTGTTGTTATGAAACAAATGGGAAAAATGTGAAAGAGATATAAGAATTTTTAAAATGTTTAGTAGAAACTTTGTCATTCTAATGAAAAGAGAAATAAGATGGTGTCATGTATGGATAGAAACCGATTTACTGGAAAGTTACTGGAACAGTCTAATGGTAAAAATGGCACTAAGCAACTGAGGTATACGCACAGGTGAGGGTGTATATATACGTGGGAAAAGCTCAGGTAGGCATACACATTCTCCCTCACCCACACGGGAACATCACACCACCCTCATCTCTCTCCCCAAGTAAGTGACAACATATTCCAACTGGAAAGTACGAGTCATTTTCTTCGGAAGACTCGAAACTTTGTCAGTATATCATTTCGAGGTTCGGTACTTTTGAAATTCATGAAGATGGGCACTCAGTGGAGCTTTGACTATTCTAAAACCGTGCTATTCGATTTTTCAATAAATGTTAACTCTGTTCTTTCCTCAGAAATCGAATCCGAGACAATGGCTAGTGTTCGGTCCCTCGTTGTGCTCGTGTTGGTGGCGCTGTCCCTGGCTGCGGTGTGCGAGTCCCTGGTGCTGTGTCCACAGTTCCCCAGCTGCTGCTCCACCAACTCGTGTAAGCCGCTGTGTCCCTCGTGTCGGGAAGCCCAGTTCTTCACCAACGGCGTGAGGAACAGGCCCAGCGGACGTGTTCCCAGAATCAGCTTCATCAACGGAGATCCCTTTGCCAACCCGTCTAGCGGCGTCTTCCCCGACCCTCTCATCTTCGTCTAACGAGCTCGCTCGCTCTTATCTTAGCAACACTTTCAACAGCCAGTTGAGCCCGAGCTTCATTTCGCTGAGCGTCTCATACGTCAGCCAGTTGGACTTGGGTTTCTTTTCGCTGTTGCAGCTGTTTCGTCAGCCAGTTGAAGTGAGCTTCATTTCGCTGACGTCACAGAAGCTCCACCAAATATTGAGTCAGTTGAAGAGCTTTCGTCCAGGAAGCTCATCTAGTCCCCAGGAAGTTCCCTGTCCAAGGGAGTCCTCAAACCAAAGACGTCGTGGGTCCCATATATATATATATATATATATATATATATATTGTGTGTGTATCTATCTATCTCTCTATCTATCTATCTATCTATCTATCTATCTATCTATCTATCTATCTATCTATCTATCTATCTATCTATCTATCTATCTATATATACGTGCGTGTATGTGATAATAGTGGTTGTAAAGACATTTTAGTACTACAGTGCATGACCACTGCAGTTATTCCCAAGTTACTTCATAATCCGTACATATCAATCTTTCATGCACTGACTATAACAACAATTTCATGGATGATTATATCACTGATCTAAATCCATCATATTATCATATATTTTCTTAAACCTTATAAAAAAAGAAAACTCTTGTATCTGGACTTTCTGTATAAATATTTTTATTTTATTTTTATAAATATTTTTATTATATATATTTTTATTATATATAAATATTTTTATTATATATATTTTTATTCACAAGTAAATCAACGTGAAACTTGATACTAAGCAACCCCGAATAATGCAAGAAAAGTTAGGCTTTAAGGTACTCTTTAGAACTCACTTTTCTTAAATCTTAAATACTCTCAAGCATTTCGCACTCGTTTGAATTACGCGTAATATTTCCAGCCAATCACGGTGAAGAAGGTCTAGCCAATCAGCGGACGAGGAGAAAAACACGTATGACACAAGAGCAGCCGAACTGCGCTCAGTCTTCCAGTGGTCGGCCATTGAATCAGTTCTTCTGGAGAAACGAGTGTGTTAGATTCTGGTTTTAAGGTATTTCCTTCACTTTTTTCAGTTATCTAAGGTTATGCATTTTGTTCTTGTTATCAAGAACACCGTGCTACATATTAAGAATTATTGTGCACTTATCTATAGTATAAACGTAAACACAGCAACAAGTGCCACAGTGTTTATGTCAGTGTTGTTGGATATTATCAGTTTCTTTTTCCTCTCTCTCGTGGCTTTACTTTTTTCCACAATGTAAGTCGAAATAGTAAGGCGTTAAGCGCCTTCCGCTTAGGAATTAGAATGGTATTAATTATTCATGCGATAAGTCACCAAACGTACAAGATTTTGCCGTCGTCTTTTTCTTGTCTCAATTCCACGCAGTTGAATCAACCAATAAATACGGAAGAATCAACGCTTGCACGGTTACTTAATAGAGAAGTGTTGTTTTATCTTCAAATACACTTTCAAATTATATAGGTAACATTCAATAATTTCTTCCCGTGCCATTTTGAGAATCTTTGAGGTTCTTTGTACATGTAATCCATAGATGTGTGACTAATTTGATTTTATATCTGAACAAAACCTGTAACTGCTTATGTGATAAATGAAATAAATATTTGGATTGAATTCAGTCCAGATCTTTTTCTTTTTTTTCTTGCTTAACCAATCTATCTAAAGATAGCATAACATAACTAAATACATTCTAAAATAGAGAGCGAGAAAAGAAAGAAATATATACTTAGATATATACATACATGCCATATATATATATATATATATATATATATATATATATATATATATATATATATATATATGCGTGTGTGTGTGTGTGTGTGCGTGTGTGTGTGTGTGTGTGTGTGTATACATGTATATACATAAATATGTATTTTGTCTTAAGTCTGTCTGTCTTCTTATCTAACTATATTCGTATCTACCTAACTGCCTGTCTATCTATCTATATTCATATGTATCCATCTGTCCTTTTTACACATACGTACTCATACACACATATGTGTATATATATATTTATATATATATGTATATATGTATACATATGTATACATATATGTATATATATGTGTGTGTGCATATATACATACATGTACATATCTCTCTCTCTATATATAGATATGTAAACATATGTGTGTATATATACATATATATGTGCGTGTGTGTATATATATGTGTGTGTATACATATATATGTTTATATATATTACATATACATATATATGTATGTATGCATATGTACAGTCTGTATACACACACATATACATATATGTATGTGTGTGCATGTTTGTGTGTTGTGATAAAATTCCTTACTGATCGTAAAAAGAACGAAGATCAACAGCGACATAACATAAAATGGACAATTTGTGGAATCTTATACTTGCACGTGCATACTGTAACCTTAAATGATTTCGTGTCACATATGATTTGTGTTGCAGGGAAGGAGTAACTGCAGACTACCGAAGATCACTTTAGTCATAAGGTATGTAATAAGTTTTGTGCATTGAAATTCTGAAGTTTATTTACGAAACATACAAAATATGAAGCAAAAGCAAGTGGTAAACCACACATGATTTAAATACAATCACACTCCACACACCACACAAAACACTTCTCTTTGGCAACAATACACCCTAGAGACACGATGTACGGGAACAATCAGACAAAGCAAAGGACAATCTGGGATTGTTCCTCTGACTTTGTACACCAGTGACAGGAGGGCACAGAGCGTGGGCATCGTCGGGCACAGAGACAGTCTGAAGAGACTTTTCTCTTGGCTTTTCCGAGGTGCCACGTGTGGCCACTTGACCTGCATGGATGAATGTGCATGACATCCAAGCAAGAGAGACAGTCTGGGAAAGACTCTTCTCTCAGTGTTCCTATCTCTTCTCCCACAATGGGACCCACGACGTCTTTGGTTTGAGGACTCCCTTGGACAGGGAACTTCCTGGGGACTAGATGAGCTTCCTGGACGAAAGCTCTTCAACTGACTCAGTATTTGGTGGAGCTTCTGTGACGTCAGCGAAATGAAGCTCACTTCAACTGGCTGACGAAACAGCTGCAACAGCGAAAAGAAACCCAAGTCCAACTGGCTGACGTATGACACGCTCAGCGAAATGAAGCTCGGGCTCAACTGGCTGTTGAAAGTGTTGCTAAGATAAGAGCGAGCTAGCAAGCTCGTTAGACGAAGATGAGAGGGTCGGGGAAGACGCCGCTAGACGGGTTGGCAAAGGGATCTCCGTTGATGAAGCTGATTCTGGGACCACGTCCGCTGGGCCTGTTCCTCACGCCGTTGGTGAAGAACTGGGCTTCCCGACACGAGGGACACAGCGGCTTACACGAGTTGGTGGAGCAGCAGCTGGGGAACTGTGGACACAGCACCAGGGACTCGCACACCGCAGCCAGGGACAGCGCCACCAACACGAGCACAACGAGGGACCGAACACTAGCCATTGTCTCGGATTCGATTTCTGAAGAAGGAACAAAATGTTAACATTCACAAAATGAATTGATAAAAACAAAACGAATATAGAACAATCAATTTTTCTCTGAGTATCCAATCTTGAAAGTGCCGAAGAACGAAATAATAAACTGACACAATTTCGAGTCTTCCAAAGAAGAAGTCTCGTGCTTTCAGTTCTGAATTCTTGTCACTTACATGGAGAGAGAGAGATGAGGGTGGCGTGATGTTCCCGTGTGGGTGAGGGAGAGTGTGTATGCCTACCTGAGCTTTTCCTCGCGTATATATACCCTCACCTGTCAATACACCGCAGTTGCTTAGTTTCATTTAAATCCTTAACTGAGCTATTAATATGCCGGTAAATCGATATCCATGTGCATACCCGATTACAACTTATTTTCGTTGTTCTAATACAACCGGATAATTCCCCATTTTCTTTTAAAACTTTACGAAAACTTTTTATGAGCGATAAAACTAAAAATATGTATACATGTGTTGTATATATCAGTGTGTTTATATGGATATGTATATATATGTGTGCTTGTGTATGTGTGTAGAGAGAGATAGACACTCTGCAGCGCTTTCCATTCTGCAACTCACGTGAACAACTGCATTTTCATGACCCATCAGACATGCCACCATTTCGACGTTGCTCAACTAACCTTCAATCATGCAGCGAAACCAGAGATATACAACTCGACTTTACAGCGACTTCCACAATCTATTAGTAGACGGAGAGAGGTGGAATGGTGGATGAATGATCTTCTGAAAAGACCCGCCGCCGGTCGGCCGATGCTTTGTCTCCCGGTGGTTTGATTAATTAACAGCAGCCGAGCGCTATCAAGATGATCTGAGGGAGTGAACACTGATCTTATTCCCTTTGTATCCATTTGTTATGCAGCCGCTGAAATACGTTAAACACGTTCACATACATAATCACACACACGCACACACACACACATATATATGTGTGTGTATACATATGGGCGTGTGTGTATGTCTATATATGATATATATGTATATATACATATATATACTTATATTTACATATACAAATAAACATTTATATACACACACATATATATACATATATATACATATACATATGGATGTGTATATATATGTATATATGTGTGTGCTTGTATACATTATAGATAGATATGGCCACTGACAAAGTTACGAAAGGATATATGGATATAGATAGATAAATAAACAGATAACTGTGCACACTGATAAAGTTACGATTGTATATGTGAATGTATACCGCTATATCTACATATATGAATATAAATATACACTGCATGTCTATATACTATAAATCAGGGTATGAAATCCGTAGATTATATGGAGTGCACGTGACGTGTCTGCACATATGTGGTGGGGCACGATGAGAAATCATCTCTTTGATTCATAATTACCAGATAAACGAGACAAGTACCGCACAGATTACTTTGCACTTCTCAAGAGAACCGCCAATTTGGTCCATGTACAATGACGCTGAAACAGTTTCCTGAATCTATCACCATGGAGGTCGATTCTTGCTTCTTACTTCAAAATCACACAAACACACACTCACACATACAGATACATAGATAGGTACCCACACACATACAGACGTACGCACAGACTAGCTTTTCCCTTAACTAAGAATCACCAGTGATAGCCAAAAGCTGATCAGTTCCCTTAACTGAGTCTGTTATTTCACAAGCTTATGTTGCTGCTTGATAAATAGTCTCCTTTTCTTCTTTCTCTGTTTTTACAATGACTTTGCTCTTGATTTTCTATTGTTTATTCGATCAACAGTACGATTGAACTCTTATCTATAGGAAAATAAGTATGATATCTCAGACGGTGATGTTACACATGTGTTTTGAGGGGAATGAAGAAAATATGTTCAGATGGCTAATTAGAACACTTTTCTGGCGTAATATGATTTTAGAATAAGTTCATAAAAGTACGATAGTTGTTCAAGAGATGAAAGGAGGTCTTGGGTATCATAGTTTTGTATTTGTAGATGTCTTTATAACTTAATCAATATACGTAAAAGGATGATTAATACTAGTGGCATGGTGAACACAAGGTTTATGTATTTTGTGAGATTTCAATATTGTATTCTACTCGCATGTACATACATTGACCTTGAAGGAGTATTGGTTGTGTTCTGTCATTCATCCATAAGAAATAATGACATTTAGGATTCCCCTTGCAAAGATCGGTTAACTGGCAACAACTAGAAATCAAGAGAATCATAAAAGGATAAGTATAAAAGTTTCGTATATCAAAGTTCTGAAGTTTATTTATGAAACATACAAAAGCAGATAAATAAAAGCAAATGGTAAACCACACAAAATCTAAATACAATCACACTCCACACACCACACAAAACACTTCTCTTTGGCACAATACACCCTAGAGACACGATGTACGGGAACAATCAGACAAAGCAAAGGACAATCTGGGATTGTTCCTCTGACTTTGTACACCACTGACAGGAGGGCACACAGCGTGGGCATCGTCGGGCACAGAGACAGTCTGAAGAGACTTTTCTCTTGGCTTTTCCGAGGTGCCACGTGTGGCCACTTGACCTGCATGGATGAATGTGCATGACATCCAAGCAAGAGAGACAGTCTGGGAAAGACTCTTCTCTCAGTGTTCCTATCTCTTCTCCCACAATGGGACCCACGACGTCTTTGGTTTGAGGACTCCCTTGGACAGGGAACTTCCTGGGGACTAGATGAGCTTCCTGGACGAAAGGTCTTCAACTGACTCAATATTTGGTGGAGCTTCTGTGACGTCAGCGAAATGAAGCTCACTTCAACTGGCTGACGAAACAGCTGCAACAGCGAAAAGAAACCCAAGTCCAACTGGCTGACGTATGATACGCTCAGCGAAATGAAGCTCGGGCTCAACTGGCTGTTGAAAGTGTTGATAAGATAAGAGCGAGCTAGCTAGCTGGTTAGACGAAGATGAGAGGGTCGGGGAAGACGCCGCTAGACGGGTTGGCAAAGGGATCTCCGTTGATGAAGCTGATTCTGGGAACACGTCCGCTGGGCCTGTTCCTCACGCCGTTGGTGAAGAACTGGGCTTCCCGACACGAGGGACACAGCGGCTTACACGAGTTGGTGGAGCAGCAGCTGGGGAACTGTGGACACAGCACCAGGGACTCGCACACCGCAGCCAGGGACAGCGCCACC
>BOPN01000769.1:22500-27500 GCA_017312705.2 Penaeus japonicus
TATGTATATATATATGTATACATATATAAATAGATGGACACACATACATATGTATGTATACATGCACACATAGAAATACACACACACACACACACACACATAAATATATATACATATCACAATAATGTTTTGTCCTAAAATTAAGTGATCAAACAATGTTTCCGTTATGACTACCCCTCTTACCTGTGAATTTTTTATCATATGTGCAATTTTTGTTGTTATGAAACAAATGGGAAAAATGTAGAGAAGAGATATAGAATTTTAAAATGTTTAGTAGAAACTTTGTCATTCTAATGAAAAGAGAAATAAGATGGTGTCATGTATGGATAGAAACCGATTTACTGGAAAGTTACTGGAACAGTCTAATGGTAAAAATGGCACTAAGCAACTGAGGTATACGCACAGGTGAGGGTGTATATATACGTGGGAAAAGCTCAGGTAGGCATACACATTCTCCCTCACCCACACGGGAACATCACACCACCCTCATCTCTCTCCCCAAGTAAGTGACAACATATTCCAACTGGAAAGTACGAGGCATTTTCTTCGGAATTCTCGAAACTTTGTCAGTATATCATTTCGAGGTTCGGTACTTTTGAAATTCATGAAGATGGGCACTCAGTGGAGCTTTGACTATTCTAAAACCGTGCTATTCGATTCTTCAATAAATGTTAACTTTTTGCTTCTTCTTCAGAAATCGAATCCGAGACAATGGCTAGTGTTCGGTCCCTCGTTGTGCTCGTGTTGGTGGCGCTGTCCCTGGCTGCGGTATGCGAGTCCCTGGTGCTGTGTCCACAGTTCCCCAGCTGCTGCTCCACCAACTCGTGTAAGCCGCTGTGTCCCTCGTGTCGGGAAGCCCAGTTCTTCACCAACGGCGTGAGGAACAGGCCCAGCGGACGTGTTCCCAGAATCAGCTTCATCAACGGAGATCCCTTTGCCAACCCGTCTAGCGGCGTCTTCCCCGACCCTCTCATCTTCATTCTTTCCTTCAGCTAGCTCGCTCTTATCTTATCAACACTTTCCAGCAGCCAGTTGAGCCCGAGCTTCATTTCGCTGAGCGTATCATACGTCAGCCAGTTGGACTTGGGTTTCTTTTCGCTGTTGCAGCTGTTTCGTCAGCCAGTTGAAGTGAGCTTCATTTCGCTGACGTCACAGAAGCTCCACCAAATATTGAGTCAGTTGAAGAGCTTTCGTCCAGGAAGCTCATCTAGTCCCCAGGAAGTTCCCTGTCCAAGGGAGTCCTCAAACCAAAGACGTCGTGGGTCCCATTGTGGGAGAAGAGATAGGAACACTGAGAGAAGAGTCTTTCCCAGACTGTCTCTCTTGCTTGGATGTCATGCACATTCATCCATGCAGGTCAAGTGGCCACACGTGGCACCTCGGAAAAGCCAAGAGAAAAGTCTCTTCAGACTGTCTCTGTGCCCGACGATGCCCACGCTCTGTGCCCTCCTGTCAGTGGTGTACAAAGTCAGAGGAACAATCCCAGATTGTCCTCTGCTTTGTCTGATTGTTCCCGTACATCGTGTCTCTAGGGTGTATTGTGCCAAAGAGAAGTGTTTTGTGTGGTGTGTGGAGTGTGATTGTATTTAGATTATGTGTATTTACCATTTTTATTTTTTTCTGCTTTTGTATGTTTCATAAATAAACTTCAGAACTTTGATATCAATTTTTTATACTGACCCTTTTATGATTCTTTTGATTTCGGATTGTTGCCAGTTAAACGATCTTAGCAAGGAAAGTCCTAAGTGTCATTATTTCTTATGGATGAAAGAGAGAACACGACTGATACTCCTTCAAGGTCAATGTATGTACCTGCGAGTAGAATACAATATTGAAATCTCACAAAATACATAAACCTTGTGTTCACCATGCCACTAGTATCCATCATTCTCTTACGTATATTGATTAATTTAAGTTCAATAGACATCTACAAATATAAAACTATGATAACTAAGAGATGAAGCTAATAACATATTTCACAAAATTCCTTCTATATTCTATGATAGAAGAGCTAAGTAGAGAAGCGTCCAGCAAGACCTCCTTTCATCTCTTGAACATCTATCGTACTTTTATGAACTTATTCTAAAATCATATTACGCTAGAAAAGTGTTCTAATTAGCCATGTGAACATATTTTCTTCACTCCCCTCAAAACACATGTGTAACATCACCGTCTGAGATATCACACTTATTTTCCTATAGATAAGAGTTCAATCATACTGTTGATCGAATAAACAATAGAAAATCAAGAGCAAAGTCATTGTAAAAACAGAGAAAGAAGAAAAGGAGACTATTCATCAAGCAGCAACATAAGCTTGTGAAATAACAGACTCAGTTAAGGGAACTGATCAGCTTTTGGCTATCACTGGTGATTCTTAGTTAAGGAAAAGCTAGTGTGTGCATACGTCTGTATGTGTGTGGGTACCTATCTATGTATCTGTATGTGTGAGTGTGTGTATGTGTGTGTGTGATTTTGAAGCAAGAAGCAAGAATCGACCTCCATGGTGATAGATTCAGGAAACTGTTTCAGCGTCATTGTACATGGACCAAATTGGCGGTTCTCTTGAGAAGTGCAAAGTGATCTGTGCGGTACTTGTCTCGTTTATCTGGTAATTATGAATCAAAGAGATGATTTCTCATTGTGCCCCACCATATATATGCAGACACATCACGTGCACTCCATATAATCTATGTATTTCGTACCCTGATTTCTAGTTTATAGACATGCTGTGTATATTTATATTCATATATGTAGTTATAGTGGCATAGATTCACATATACAATCGTGACTTTATTAGTGTACAGAGCTATCTATTTATCTATCTATATCCATATATCCCTTCGTAACTTTGTCAGTGGCCATATCTATCTATATTGTATACAAACACATACACACACACACACACACACACACACACACACACACACATATATATATATATATATATATATATATATATATATATATATATATATACATATATATATACATCCATATGTGAGTATATATAAATGTATATATGTATACGTAAATATAAGTATATATATGTATATATACATATACAGTATATCATATATAGACACACACATATCCATATGTATATGTACATATATATATATATATATATATATATATATATATATATATATATATATATATATATATATATATATATATATATATATACATACATATTTGTGTGTGTGAGTGCGTGTGTGTGTTTATGTATGAGAATGTATATAACGTATTTCAGCGGCTGCATAACAAATAGATACAAAGGGAGTAAGATCAGTGTTCACTCCCTCAGATCATCTTGTCTGCGTGCGGCTGCTGTTAATTAATCAAACCACCGGGAGACAAAACATCGGCCTACCGGGGGCGGGTCTTTTCAGAAGATCATTCATCCACCATTCCACCTCTCTCCGTCTACTAATAGATTGTGGAAGTCGCCGTAAAGTCGAGTTGTATATCTCTAGTTGCGCTGCAGGATTGAAGATTAGTTGAGCAACGTCGGAGTGGTGGCATGTCTGATGGGCCATAAAATTGCAGTTGTTCACGTGAGTTGCAGAATGGAAAGCGCTGAAGAGTGTCTATCTCTCTCTACACACATACACAAATACAAATATGCATATGCATATAAACACAGATATATACAACACATGTATACATATATTTTAGTGTTATCGTTTATAAAAAGTTTTCGTAAAGTTTTCATTTTTTAAAAGAAAATGGGTAATTATCCGGTTGGAACAACGAAAATAAGTTGTAATCGGGTATGCATACGGATATCGATTGACCGGCATATTAATAGCTCAGTTTAGGATAAAAATGAAACTAAGCAACTGCGGTGTATTGGCAGGTGAGGGTATATATACGCGAGGAAAAGCTCAGGTAGGCATACACACTCTCCCTCACCCACACGGGAACATCACACCACCCTCATCTCTCTCTCCATGTAAGTGACAAGAATTCAGAACTGAAAGCACGAGACTTCTTCTTTAGAAGACTCGAAATCGTGTCAATTTATCATTTCGTTCTTCGGTACTTTCAAGAGTGGATACTCAGAAAGAAATTGGTTGTTCTATATTCGTTTTGTTTTTATCAATTCATTTTGTGAATGTTAACTTTTTGTTTCTTCTTCAGAAATCGAATCCGAGACAATGGCTAGTGTTCGGTCCCTCGTTGTGCTCGTGTTGGTGGCGCTGTCCCTGGCTGCGGTGTGCGAGTCCCTGGTGCTGTGTCCACAGTTCCCCAGCTGCTGCTCCACCAACTCGTGTAAGCCGCTGTGTCCCTCGTGTCGGGAAGCCCAGTTCTTCACCAACGGCGTGAGGAACAGGCCCAGCGGACGTGTTCCCAGAATCAGCTTCATCAACGGAGATCCCTTTGCCAACCCGTCTAGCGGCGTCTTCCCCGACCCTCTCATCTTCGTCTAACGAGCTAGCTAGCTCGCTCTTATCTTAGCAACACTTTCAACAGCCAGTTGAGCCCGAGCTTCATTTCGCTGAGCGTATCAGACGTCAGCCAGTTGGACTTGGGTTTCTTTTCGCTGTTGCAGCTGTTTCGTCAGCCAGTTGAAGTGAGCTTCATTTCGCTGACGTCACAGAAGCTCCACCAAATATTGAGTCAGTTGAAGAGCTTTCGTCCAGGAAGCTCATCTAGTCCCCAGGAAGTTCCCTGTCCAAGGGAGTCCTCAAACCAAAGACGTCGTGGGTCCCATTGTGGGAGAAGAGATAGGAACACTGAGAGAAGAGTCTTTCCCAGACTGTCTCTCTTGCTTGGATGTCATGCACATTCATCCATGCAGGTCAAGTGGCCACACGTGGCACCTCGGAAAAGCCAAGAGAAAAGTCTCTTCAGACTGTCTCTGTGCCCGACGATGCCCACGCTCTGTGCCCTCCTGTCAGTGGTGTACAAAGTCAGAGGAACAATCCCAGATTGTCCTTTGCTTTGTCTGATTGTTCCCGAACATCGTGTCTCTAACGGTGTACTTTTGCCAAAGA
>BOPN01000769.1:85000-95000 GCA_017312705.2 Penaeus japonicus
GTGGGAGAGGTCTCATCATAGGAAATACTGTGTTAGTCTTTTTTTTTTTGTCTGTCTGTAAATGAGAAGTCTTTCTTATAGTCTCTTTCTCTTCCTCTTTCTCTTCCTCTCTCTTATCTCTCTTCTTTTTTTCTTTTTCTTTTTCTTTCTCCTTCTCTTTCTCTCTGTCGCTTTCTCTCTTTCTTTCTTATCCCTCTCCTTCTATCTCTCTCTTTCTTCTTTTCTTTCTCCTTCTTCTCTGTCGTTCTCTCTCTTCTCTTTCTCTTTCCCTTCTCCCTTCTTCTATCTCTCTCTCTTTCTCTTTATCTTTCGCTTTCTCCCTTTCTCTATCTCTCTTTTTCTCCTTCTCTTTCTCTTTCTCTTTATCTTTCTCTTTCTCTTTACGCGCGTATGCACATATGCAAAAGGAAACACTGATAGTTGCTCACACACGTTTCATCTAGCCATCCACATGTGTCCAAATATATGCATTATTGATATATAAGTACATATGAATGCATACATACATGTATACATACATACTTACATACATACATACATACATACATACATACATACATACATATTTATGTATATGTATATATATACATGTATATGTATATATATATATATATATATATATATATATATATATATATATATATATATATATATATATATATATATATATATATACTGTATATATATATATATATATATATATATATATATATATATATATATATATATATATATATATATATATATATACATATATGTGTGTGTATATATATATATATATATATATATATATATATATATATATATATATATATATATATATATATATATATATATATATATATATATATATATATATATATACTGTATATATATATATATATATATATATATATATATATATATATATATATATATATATATATATATATATGTGTGTGTGTGTGTGTGTGTGTGTGTGTATGTATATATATATATATATATATATATATATATATATATATATATATATATATATATATATACATATATATATATATATACATATATATATATATATATATATATATATATATATATATATATATATGTATGTATGTACGTATGTATGTATATATTTATTTTATTTTCTTTGTGTATGTATGTATATCCATGAATGATAAAAGCACACGAAGAACCCCAGACACCCAGCCTAAATACACCGACTATTCTAAAACAGCAAAACAAAATCGGTGGTGCCATCAGCCCTAGAAAACCTGCCATGTTAGAGCCACCTCATAGGCTGCATGCGGGCAGTGCCACCAACACGCGGGATGTCTGGAAACACTGACAACTTTCACTCAAGGAGGTCATTTCTGCGTGTTAATGACTTTGGCAACACTGATCTGATCGAAGCGAGTCTCCTTGTTGAATTATTTTGTATTTATTTCTTTTTTCTTTTTTTTTATCTTTTCTTTCTATCTATCTATCTCTTTTTTTATAATTATTATTTTCTCTCTGTTTGTCTCGTTCTTACTAAATTCTCTACACTTTATTGTCATTATGATTATTGATTTTGTTATTATTATCATCATTATCATTGTTGCCAATTATGATATTAACGCTGCTTATACTAATATCATTATAATAATTATTTTTAATATCATCATGATCATTGTTATCAATATCATTACCATCAATATTATCATAATTATGATCATTATCCTAACCATCATCATTATCATTGATATATATGTTATTATCATTATCATCACCGTCATTACTATTACTATTATTATCTTTATTATCATTATCATCATCAGTATTCAAATTATCAGTATTATTTTTGTTATCATTACTATTATTGTTATTATCACTATCGTTGTTATCATTATCATTATTATCATCATCTTATCAACATTATCATCATTATCATTATTATCATTTTCATTGTCAATATTCTTGGTATCATTATCATGATCATTGTTATTGCTATTGCAATTATCATTATCATCATCATTGTTGTAATTCTTATTAAAGATATCATAACTATCATCATTATTACTTTATCATATTTTGCCTTACTCTTAGATTCTTTTTTTTTCCTTTCTGATAATTATTTTATGTGATTTTATTTATTAATTTATCAAGTTTTCGTATAGGTTTTAGTTATTTGTTTTATACTTTAATATCATCAATATCAATGCGCGCGCGCGAGCGTGTGTGTGTGTGTGTGTGTGTGTGTGTGTGTGTGTGTGTGTGTGTGTGTGTGTGTGTGTGTATGTATGTATGTGTATGTATGTGCGTGTTTGTATGCGTGTGTGTGTGTGTGTGTGTGTGTGTGTGTGTGTATGTGTATGTATGTGCGTGCTTGTATGCGTGTGTGTGTGTGCTTGTGCCTATGTGTATATGTATAAGTATACATGTGTGTGTGTTTCTACCTCCATCCAGTCATGTACGCAACCGCGTATACGTGTGTACGTGTGCGTGTCCATGAGAAAATTATCACCTCGCATTATCAAATTAGAAGATCCAGAGAGAGAAAAAAAATAAAGAAAAAAAGCTTAAGGCTAATGATAAAAAGTTAATAACGGTTTCAACGAACTTTCTGTCAACAAAAAATCTAGAATGACGAAATGAGATATCTAGCACGGGATCCAGTCCACGTGGGGTTGTTGGTACTGCTGCTGGCACGTGTGGTGGCACTAGTGGTGGTAGCAGGATTTCAGTGGTTGTGGTAGCAGTGTTTTAAGTATTGGTGGTAGCAGGATTTCAGTGGTTGTTGTAGCAGTGTTTTAAGTAGTTGTGGTAGCAGGATTTCAGTAGTTGTGGTAGCAGTATTTTAAGTATTGGTGGTAGCAGGATTTCAGTAGTTGTGGTAGCAGGATTTCAGTGGTTGTGGTAGCAGTGTTTTAAGTATTGGTGGTAGCAGGATTTCAGTAGTTGTGGTAGCAGGATTTCAGTAGTTGTGGTAGCAGGATTTCAGTAGTTGTGGTAGCAGTGTTTTAAGTATTGGTGGTAGCAGGATTTCAGTAGTGGTGGTAGCAGGATTTCAGTGGTTGTGGTAGCAGGATTTCAGTGGTTGTGGTAGCAGTGTTTTAAGTATTGGTGTTGGCTTTGTTGGAGAGGTGGTGGCAGGGGGTTTGGTAGCGGTGTTGCAGTAGTGTTGGTAACGGAGCTGCATTGGTGGCAGTGTTGGCAGTGTTGGCATGAGTGCTTTGGACGCGGCGCTGGTCGGTGTTGTAAGCTGACGAGGTTTGGTGTCATAACCGTCCTGTTGCTTTCTCTCCTGTTTCCATATTTGATGTATCGGCTTTTTCTTTTAGTCTTTTTGTACTTTTCCTCTCGCTTTTCCTCTCTCTCTCTCTCTCTCTCTCTCTCTCTCTCTCTCTCTCTCTCTCTCTCTCTCTCTCTCTCTCTCTCTCTCTCTCTCTCTCTCTCTCTCTCTCTTTCTCTCTCTCTCTTTCTCTTTATCTCTCTCTCTCACTTGCTTGCTCGCTCTCGCTCTCTCTTTCTTGCTCTCTCTTTCTCTCTCTCTCTCTCTCTCTCTTTTGCTCGCTTGCTCTCTCTCTCTCTCTCTCTCTCTCTCTCTCTCTCTCTCTCTCTCTCTCTCTCTCTCTCTCTCTCTCTCTCTCTCTCTCTCTCTCTCTCTCTCTCTCTCTCTCTCTCTCTCTCTCTCTCTCTCTCTCTCTCTCTCTCTCTCTCTCTCTCTCTCTCTCTCTCTCTCTCGCTCGCTCTCTCTTACTCTTTCTCGCTCTCTTTCTGTCTGTCTGTTTGTCTCTCTTTTTCTTTATCTCTCTCGCTCTCTTTAGCTCTTTCTTGTTCTCTCCTCTCTCTCTCTCTCTCTCTCTCTCTATATATATATATATATATATATATATATATATATATAGATAGATAGATAGATAGATAGATAGATAGATAGATATATATATATATATATATATATATATATATATATATATATATTTATATATATATATATATATATATATATATATATATATATATATATATATATATATATATGTATATATATATATATATATATATATATATATATATATATATATATATATATATATATATATATATATATATATATATATAGAGAGAGAGAGAGAGAGAGAGAGAGAGAGAGAGAGAGAGAGAGAGAGAGAGAGAGAGAGAGAGAGAGAGAGAGAGAGAGAGAGAGAGAGAGAGAGATAGAGAGAGAGAGAGAGAGAGGAGAGAGATAGATAGATAGACAGACAGATAGATAGATAGATAGAAAGAGAGAAAGACTGAGGTGGGGATAGATAGATAGATATATAGAGATGGATCAATAAATAGATAGATAGAGAGAGAGAGAGAGAGAGCCACCAGAATAGGAATGCCAAAGCGGCCGACACGAGTGCCAACAAGCCAGTCATGTTACACAGCCGCCGGGCGCTGAAAGCCTATGAAGCGAGCGATTTTTAACCTTATGGTACCACACTGGACGGCTCGAAATCCCTCACTCCAGAGAAAGAGACATAGAAGCGCCGAAAGTTGATTGTGTCTCGCATTCGCTATGACTTTTTTTTTCTCATTTTTCTTTTAAAAATGTGTTTATGTATCATCAAATAGGTATTCATTTATATCGATATCTATAAAGGACGGTTATTTATATTTTAAAAAATAAAAGTGTGTGTTGGAATATAGAACGTTTGATAGAGTTTGATAATTTCTATCTATTGATTAAATTGCTTAACAATTTTGGACACTATTCTATCTCAATCGCAACTACGCCCCTCCCACTTACCCTTAACTCCTCCCCTCCCCCGTACCCTCTGTCCCTCCTATCTCCCTCCCCTCCCCCCTTACCCTCCCTCCTCCTACCGTCTACCCCTCTCATTCCCGTACTCCCCTCCCCTCTCCTCCCCTCCCCAACCCTCTTCCCCCCCCCTCCCCTCCCCTTTACCCTCTACCTCTCCCCCATTCCCCCTTCCCCCTCCATCTCCCCTCTACCCCCCCCCTCCCTCCCCGTCCCGTCCTACTAACCTCTACTCCCTCCCCCACAACGCTACCACCTCTCCCCCTCTCCCTCTCCCCCTCCCCCTCCCCCTCAACCCAAGAGAAAGTAGACGAAGCTCCCCAAGCATATCTTACTTTACAAACATGTAAGAGCATAAAACGTGTGTTGTTTAATGAAGGAAGGAATCATGTCTCCGAAAGATAATGTCAGATGTGTTGAGATGATCTGTCTTTTTTGGAAGTCCTGTCTTTTGAGGAGTTCTGTCTTTTGGGGAGTCCTGTCTTTTGGGGAGTTCTGTCTTTTGGGGAGTTCTGTCTTTTGGGGAGTTCTGTCTTTTGGGGAGTTCTGTCTTTTGGGGAGTTCTGTCTTTTGGGGAGTTCTGTCTTTTGGGGAGTTCTGTCTTTTGGGGAGTTCTGTCTTTTGGGAAGTCCTGTCTTTTGGGGAGTTCTGTCTTTTGGGGAGTTCTGTCTTTTGGGGAGTTCTGTCTTTTGGGGAGTTCTGTCTTTTGGGGAGTTCTGTCTTTTGGGGAGTTCTGTCTTTTGGGGAGTCTTGTCTTTTGGGGAGTCCTTTTGGGAGTTCTGTCTCTTGGGAGTCCTGTCTTTTTCGGGGGTCCTGTCTTTTGGGGAGTCCTGTCTTTTGGGGAGTCCTGTCTTTTGGGGAGTCCTGTCTTTTAGGGAGTCCTGTCTTTTGGGAAGTTCTGTCTTTTGGGGAGTCTTGTCTTTTGGGGAGTCCTGTCTTTTGGGGAGTTCTGTCTTTTGGGGAGTTCTGTCTTTTGGGGAGTTCTGTCTTTTGGGGAGTTCTGTCTTTTGGGGAGTCCTGTCTTTTGGGGAGTCCTGTCTTTTGGGGAGTCCTGTCTTTTGGGGAGTCCTGTCTTTTGGAAAGTCTTGTCTTTTGGGGAGTCCTGTCTTTTGGAAAGTCCTGTCTTTTGGGGAGTCCTGTCTTTTGGGGAGTCCTGTCTTTTGGGAAGTCCTGTCTTTTGAGAAGTCCTGTCTTTTGGGAAGTCCTGTCTTTTGAGAAGTCCTGTCTTTTGGGAAGTCCTGTCTTTTGAGAAGTCCTGTCTTTTGAGAAGTCCTGTCTTTTGGGGAGTTCTGTTTTTTGGGGAGTTCTGTCTTTGGGGAGTTCTGTCTTTGGGGGTCCTGTCTTTGGGGGAGTCCTGTCTTTGGGGAGTCCTGTCTTTTGGGAGTCCTGTCTTTGGGAAGTCCTGTCTTTTGAGAAGTCCTGTCTTTTGGGAAGGCCTGTCTTTTGAGAAGTCCTGTCTTTTGGGAAGTCCTGTCTTTTGAGAAGTCCTGTCTTTTGAGAAGTCCTGTCTTTTGGGGAGTTCTGTCTTTTGGGGAGTTCTGTCTTTTGGGAAGTCCTGTCTTTTGGAAAGTCCTGTCTTTTGGGGAGTTCTGTCTTTTGGGGAGCTCTGTCTTTTGGGAAGTCCTGTCTTTTGGGAAGTCCTGTCTTTTGGGGAGTCCTGTCTTTTGGGGAGTTCTGTCTTTTGGGAAGTTCTGTCTTTTGGGGAGTCCTGTCTTTTGAGAAGTCCTGTCTTTTGGGAAGTCCTGTCTTTTGAGAATTCCTGTCTTTTAGGAAGTCCTGTCTTTTGGGAAGTCCTGTCTTTTGGGGAGTTTTGTCTTTTGGGAAGTCCTGTCTTTTGGGAAGTCCTGTCTTTTGGGAAGTCCTGTCTTTTGGGAAGTCCTGTCTTTTGGGGAGTTCTGTCTTTTGGGAAGTCCTGTCTTTTGGGAAGTCCTGTCTTTTGAAAAGTCCTGTCTTTTGGGAAGTCCTGTCTTTTGGGGAGTTCTGTCTTTTGGGAAGTCCTGTCTTTTGGGGAGTCCTGTCTGTTGAGAAGTCCTGTCTTTTGGGGAGTCCTGTCTTTTGAGAAGTCCTGTCTTTTGGGAAGTCCTTTCATTTGAGAAGTCCTGTCTTTTGAGAAGTCCTGTCTTTTGGGAAGTCCTGTCTTTTGGGAAGTCCTGTCTTTTGGGGAGTTCTGTCTCTTGGGAAGTCCTGTCTTTGGGAAGTCCTGTCTTTGAAAGTCCCGTCTTTTGGGAAGTCCTGTCTTTTGGGGAGTTCTGTCTTTGGGGAAGTCCCGTCTTTTTGGGGAGTCCTGTCTGTTGAGAAGTCCTGTCTTTTGGGGAGTCCTGTCTTTTGAGAAGTCCTGTCTTTTGGGAAGTCCTGTCTTTTGAAAAGTCCTGTCTTTTGGGAAGTCCTGTCTTTTGGGGAGTTCTGTCTTTTGGGAAGTCCTGTCTTTTGGGGAGTCCTGTCTGTTGAGAAGTCCTGTCTTTTGGGGAGTCCTGTCTTTTGAGAAGTCCTGTCTTTTGGGAAGTCCTGTCTTTTGAGAAGTCCTGTCTTTTGGGGAGTCCTGTCTGTTGAGAAGTCCTGTCTTTTGGGAAGTCCTGTCTTTTGAGAAGTCCTGTCTTTTGGGAAGTCCTTTCATTTGAGAAGTCCTGTCTTTTGAGAAGTCCTGTCTTTTGGGAAGTCCTGTCTTTTGGGAAGGCCTGTCTTTTGAGAAGTCCTGTCTTTTGGGAAGTCCTGTCTTTTGGGAAGGCCTGTCTTTTGGGAAGTCCTGTCTTTTGGGAAGTCCTGTCTTTTGGGAAGTCCTGTCTTTTGAGAAGTCCTGTCTTTTGGGAAGTCCTGTCTTTTGGGAAGTCCTGTCTTTTGAAAAGTCCTGTCTTTTGGGAAGTCCTGTCTTTTGGGGAGTCCTGTCTTTTGGGAAGTCCTGTCTTTTGAAAAGTCCTGTCTTTTGGGAAGTCCTGTCTTTTGAGAAGTCCTGTCTTTTGGGAAGGCCTGTCTTTTTGGAAGTCCTGTCTTTGAAAAGTCCTGTCTTTTGGGAAGGCCTGTCTTTTGAGAAGTCCTGTCTTTTGAGAAGTCCTGTCTTTTGGGAAGTCCTGTCTTTTGAGAAGTCCTGTCTTTTGGGAAGGCCTGTCTTTTGAGAAGTCCTGTCTTTTGGGAAGGCCTGTCTTTTGAGAAGTCCTGTCTTTTGGGAAGTCCTGTCTTTTGGGAAGGCCTGTCTTTTGAGAAGTCCTGTCTTTTGGGAAGTCCTGTCTTTTGGGAAGGCCTGTCTTTTGAGAAGTCCTGTCTTTTGGGAAGTCCTGTCTTTTGGGAAGGCCTGTCTTTTGAGAAGTCCTGTCTTTTGGAAAGTCCTGTCTTTTGGGGAGTTCTGTCTTTTGGGAAGTCCTGTCTTTTCTTTTGGGAAGTCCTGTCTTCTGGGAAGTCCTGTCTTTTCTTTTGGGAAGTCCTGTCTTTTGAGAAGTCCTGTCTTTTCTTTTGGGAAGTCCTGTATTTTGGGAAGTCCTGTCTTTTGAGAAGTCCTGTCTTTTGGGAAGTCCTGTCTTTTCTTTTGGGAACTCTTGTCTTTTGAAAAGTCCTGTCTTTTGGGAAGTCCTGTCTTTTGAAAAGTCCTGTCTTTTGGGAAGTCCTGTCTTTTGAAAAGTCCTGTCTTTTGAAAAGTCCTGTCTTTTGGGAAGTCCTGTCTTTTGAAAAGTCCTGTCTTTTGAAAAGTCCTGTCTTTTGGGAAGTCCTGTCTTTTGAAAAGTCCTGTCTTTTGGGAAGTCCTGTCTTTTGGAAAGTCGTGTCTTTTCTTTTGGGAAGTCCTGTCTTTTGGGGAGTTCTGTCTTTTGGGAAGTCCTGTCTTTTGGGGAGTCCTGTCTTTTGGGGAGTCCTGTCTTTTGGGAAGTCCTGTCTTTTGGGGAGTCCTGTCTTTTGGGGAGTTCTGTCTTTTGGGAAGTCCTGTCTTTTGGGAAGTCCTGTCTTTTGGGAAGTCCTGTCTTTTGGGAAGTCCTGTCTTTTGGGAAGTCCTGTCTTTTGGGAAGTCTTGTCTTTTGGGAAGTCCTGTCTTTTGGGGAGTCCTGTCTTTTGGGAAGTCCTGTCTTTTGGGAAGTCCTGTCTTTTGGGAAGTCCTGTCTTTTGGGAAGTCCTGTCTTTTGGGAAGTCCTGTCTTTTGAGAAGTCCTGTCTTGTCTTTTGGGAAGTCCTGTCTTTTGGGAAGTCCTGTCTTTTGGGAAGTCCTGTCTTTTGGGAAGTCCTGTCTTTTGGGAAGTCTTGTCTTTTGGGAAGTCCTGTCTTTTGGGAAGTCCTGTCTTTTGGGAAGTCCTGTCTTTTGAGAAGTCCTGTCTTTTGGGAAGTCCTGTCTTTTGAGAAGTCCTGTCTTGTCTTTTGGGAAGTCCTGTCTTTTGGGAAGTCCTGTCTTTTGGGAAGTCCTGTCTTGTCTTTTGGGAAGTCCTGTCTTTTGGGGAGTTCTGTCTTTTGGGAAGTCTTGTCTTTTGGGAAGTCCTGTCTTTTGGGAAGTCCTGTCTTTTGGGGGAAGTCCTGTCTTTTGAGAAGTCCTGTCTTGTCTTTTGGGAAGTCCTGTCTTTTGAGAAGTCCTGTCTTTTGGGAAGTCCTGTCTTTTGGGAAGTCCTGTCTTTTGGGAAGTCCTGTCTTTTGGGAAGTCCTGTCTTTTGGGAAGTCTTGTCTTTTGGGAAGTCCTGTCTTTTGAGAAGTCCTGTCTTTGGGGGAAGTCCTGTCTTTTGAGAAGTCCTGTCTTGTCTGGGGAAGTCCTGTCTTTTGGGAAGTCTTGTCTTTTGGGAAGTCCTGTCTTTTGGGAAGTCCTGTCTTTTGGGAAGTCCTGTCTTTTGGGAAGTCCTGTCTTTTGGGAAGTCCTGTCTTTTGGGAAGTCCTGTCTTTTGAGAAGTCCTGTCTTTTGGGAAGTCCTGTCTTTTGAAAAGTCCTGTCTTTTGGGAAGTCCTGTCTTTGGGGAAGTCTTGTCTTTTGGGAAGTCCTGTCTTTTGAGAAGTCCTGTCTTTTGAGAAGTCCTGTCTTTTGAGAAGTCCTGTCTTTTGGGAAGTCCTGTCTTTTGGGAAGTCTTGTCTTTTGGGAAGTCCTGTCTTTTGAGAAGTCCTGTCTTTTGGGAAGTCCTGTCTTTTGAGAAGTCCTGTCTTGTCTTTTGGGAAGTCCTGTCTTTTGGGAAGTCTTGTCTTTTGGGAAGTCCTGTCTTTTGGGAAGTCCTGTCTTTTGGGAAGTCCTGTCTTTTGGGAAGTCCTGTCTTTTGGGAAGTCCTGTCTTTTGGGAA
>BOPN01000769.1:115000-122500 GCA_017312705.2 Penaeus japonicus
CTCCCTCATCCCATCCCTCCCCTCCCCCCTCCTCCATCCCTTCCCATCCCCCACCTCCCTCCCCCTCCCCATCATCCCATCTCCCTCATCCTCTATCCCTCCCCCTCATCCCATCCCCCACCTCCCTCCTCCTCCATCCCTCCCCCTCCCCCTCATCCCACCTCCCTCAGCCCCCCCCCAAACCTACCCATCCACCTCATCCCCTCGCCCCTCCCTCAGCCCCCCCAACCTATCCATCCCCTCTCCCCTCGCCCCTCCCTCTGTTGCACACCGCCGAGGTTGCAATTGAGAGTCGCAACATGCTCACGCCCGCCTTGGTTTACGACGTCGATCTGTCGTGGTCTTCCTGTGCTATTTCTCTTTGTCCATTGATCTTTTTTTTTTTTTTCTTTCTTTCTTTCTTTTTTTTTTTTTTTTGGGGGGGGGGAGGTGTTTCTCCATATGGAAACGTTGGAGTTGGTTCTTCTTTCTGTGTTTCTATCTTTCTCTATTTCTTTTTGAATCAGCTTAGCTCTCTATATATCTATATATATCATATTATCTTATATTATATTATCTTATCCTATATTATATTATATTATTATTATATTATATTATATTATCTCATTATCTCTCTTCTTAAATCTATTTACGTATCAGTCAGTCTAAATATCTGCCTTGTATATGTGTGTATATATAGATAGATAGAGAGAGAGAGTGAGTGAGAGAGAGAGAGAGAGAGAGAGAGAGAGAGAGAGAGAGAGAGAGAAAGAGAGAGAGATTAGAGTGATATTAGTGATATTGTGATATAAGAGTGAAATTAAAAAATATATATACATATACATATATATATATATATATATATATATATATATATATATATATATATATATATATATACAGAATAATGAGAGCGATAAGAATAATGAGACTACGTAAGCTGATGTATAGACATTTCACTTATAACAAGCTTGTTATGGTAAAAGCTTGTTTGTTGTGAACAAGTAAATAATTAAGCCTTCCCATTTGGGCAACATAGTAATATACGTATAATTAAGTCACTAATAAGTAAATGACTAAACATACAAAGCAAACGAAACTAATTATACATTTCTGCAATAATCATACACTGCATTTCTTGTATTGCATCATTAAGATATTGACATCAATAACAATACTAATACTACCAGACTATCTAATTGACAATTGAGACATCAATTGTCTATTATAGGATTATCATTTCAATCATCATTAAAGACAAACGACACTTTTTTTTATAATAGCTTATATCAATTTGGATATCATTGGTAATAAAGTTAATCAAAGTGCACTCGCAAAGTGATGTGGAATGACCCTCTGTCTAATTCATTCATATATTCTTTGATTTTTTTTTTCTTCTTTTTATTTCCCTTTTTATCATTAACTTTCGTTTCGTTTCGTTTAGTTTTTGTTTGTTTGTTTGTTTCATTGTTTTCGTTTTTTTTCTTTCATTTTTTCTTTATTTTCGCTTTTCTTTTCATATGTTTCTGCTTATTTTTCCCTTCCTTATTTTCTTCTTTTCTCTCTTTCCTTTTTCTTTCTTTTTTACCATTCAATCTTTCCGTTTTCTTCGTTTTATTTTCTAATCATTTTTTCCCTCTCATTCTCTTCCTTTTTATTTTACTTTCCGTTGTTTTCTTCGTTTTTTTTATTTCTTTTTATCTAATTCGTTTTTCAAATCCTTAAATCATTTCCATATGTCATATCTTCTCTTATACTCTTCCTTTCTTACCTTTCTTTTCAATCATTTTCGTTCATTTTAGATTCATTCTCTCTCATTCTTCTTATTCGTTATTTTCTACCATCATCCTCACACTTGCAACACCAAGCAATTGCACAAGTTGCATCATCACTTTTTCGTCACACCGTCTGTTGGTTCTAATCATCATCACGGTTAATGATTCCTGAATGACCACGATGCTGCAAATGGGTGAGGGTCATTAGTGATTTAATGAGGACAGTGAGCTAATTACCGTCATTATCACCATCAACATTGTTACTATAGTAGTAATAGTGATTGTATTAGTACTATCCTTGGTATTATTATGATGAACAGTATTACTATCATTACTAGTAGTAGTTGTTGTAGTATTTGTGTATAACTCGATGTAGCTAGTTTTATTCACGGATTAGAAATTATGTAAATAAATCGTTTATTTTACTACTACAATGTGCATATATATACAGCCATATACACAACACGACGTATAGATGATAAACAATAACAGATGAAGTAAGCAAAAAAAATAAAATAAAAAGAGGGAGAGATAGTGAAACAAGATAAAATCGAGGTAATGAAAAGCCAAAAAGAGAAGGAAAACACAGGTAAAGAGAAGCATAATAAGCATATTAAGAAAACATAAAAGCGAAATTACACACGAAATAGTAATACGTGGCAATTATGCATGAATGAGTTGACAGTTTTCCTTTTTCTCTCCTTCCCTTTTGTTTATCTTTCCCACTTCACATATATTCAACTCGAATGACGTAAATAGATAAATGGAGCAATAACTGTCATCTTTTTTCGGTAAAAGTGTTTTGTATATTGCCTCCGCCATTACAAAAGAATAGTATTTCTTTCATTCAAGTCAACAAATAAGCAGATAGTACATTGGAGTAAACTCATTCACGAAATTCGTCTGACCATCAGCTGATTCATTCATTATCTGCTACGAGTTCCCAGTCTTCGGTGTTCATATTTATACAGATCTTAGTTCTGTTTATTCTCATTACTGCATCCTTATTTTATTTATATAACTGTGGTAATTGTCATAATCCTTATTTATCATCGTTATTCTTACCCCATTATTATTATTATTATCATCATTATCATTTTCTAGTTATCATGACTATCATTATCGTAATCATCATCTTGCATGGTTGCTTTTACTATATAATGTCTACATAACATACACACACACACACACACACACACACACACACATATATATATATATATATATATGTGTGTGTGTGTGTGTGTATGTGCATATATATATATATATATATATATATATATATATATATATATATATATATATTAATCACACCGGAAGCGCAAATATACCAATATGAGTTGATCTCAGTGATACTCAGAATACTTTACATAGTACAAAGGATATTTACAGAATCCACAAAAAAGACTAACATTACCAACAATGGTTGCAATTAACAAAACGTGAGTAATAAAGGTGATATAATGTGTAATTGAGTTAAGAATAAGACAAACAAACACAACAGGCTGTGCAACGTTCTAGAAATAATGATAATGATTAAAATGGTCACAGGGAAATGGATTTCATGATTAGTCATGAGATGAACGCCAATGATGATAAAGATATGAATGTGTGTTTGTTTGTTTCGCTTTATATTTAGCCTTAAGACTAATTGGGTGATTGGCATTTCTGATGACTCCTCAGTTAATTGAATGAGCTGATTAATTTAACTGATTCGTTATTTTGAAGATTCCTTATACAAAAAGTATTCCTTTCTCTCTTTCTCTTGCTCGCTCGCTCGCTCTTTCTCGCTGTCTCTCTCTCTTGCTCTCGCTCGCTCTCGCTCTCTCTCTCTCTCTCTCGCTGTCTTTCTCGCTCTCTGTCTCTCTCTCTTGCTCTCTCTCTCTCTCTCTCTCTCTCTCTTGCTCTCTCTCTCTCTCTCTTGCTCTCTCTCTCTCTCTTGCTCTCTCTCTCTCTCTCTCTCTCTCTCTCTCTCTCTCTCTCTCTCTCTCTCTCTTGCTCTCTCTCTCTCTCTCTCTCTCTCTCTCTTGCTCTCTCTCTCTCTCTTGCTCTCTCTCTCTCTCTCTCTCTCTCTCTCTCTCTCTCTCTCTCTCTCTCTCTCTCTCTCTCTCTCTCTCTCTCTCTCTCTCTCTCTCTCTTACGTTCCTTCTTTATAATCCCGCACATGCGCAGACAGAACTAGTTAATCTCACAACTCTTATATTACCACGTAATGATAGCGGTATCTAGTACTGAAGAACAAAGGGTCGAGCTTCCATGAACAATTATTCATAGAAATAACGCCACAAGTCATAACAAGTCATAACAAGTTCGTGCCAAAGATGTATTGTGGACATTCATTAATATATATTCTAATATGACTAAATATATGAAAAGAATAACGAGAAAATAACCCCACAGAGAAGAGAAGGATATAATATTTCCAGGTTGGGAAAGCGTTCCTGATGGTTGGATCATATTCAAGCTTTTGGCTATGGCGTTGTTATGAACTTCAAATTCAAAGCACGAATTTCCTGATTCTTTGAATTACTGTGATTGCAAAACCGTAAAGGAAATTTATTGTTTACATATTGAATTGTAAGTTTACGTATTTTTTTTTCTATTTTTTGACACTTCTTGTCTTCCTTTCTTAATTTCTTTTTTAACGTATATATACCTTTTGTACTCTGTTCTTCACTTTCCTCTTTCCCTTTATTGCATTTATCCCCCTCCTCTTATTTCGAATTTCTTTCTAATTTTCGAGAAAAAAAAGAAACCATAGAGAACGGGAAGAAACGAGACGAGGGGGGACTGCGATTTGTTTCGTTTTCGTTTTTTTTTTTTTTTTTCTTCTTCTTCTTCTTCTTCAGTGACAAATACTGTAGCTATGATCCCCCCACCACACACAATTCCCCTCCATTATTGTAAAATATATTCTAGCGTTTCACCACTTCCCACCTGATAGAAATTCTGTCTTTTCGAGCCTAGATTATCAATTCTGTTCAGCCTCTCTTTCTATTCCCATGTTAAAGACTCTCACCCTTATTGACACCTACCATCCCCATCCATATCGCTCATTCTTACCTCAATAAATCTTTTTAAACGCCCCCCCCCCCCAAACAATATGCCCTGAACTATTTTGAAAATCCCATTAAAACTTCTCATCTGCTTAAAACCCTACCGTCTCCCCATTCGAAACCCATTGTCTCTCCATCTAAAAAAAAAACTCGTCTTCCCATTTAAAACCTCATCGTCTCCCCATTCAAAATCCCTTCATTTCCTAATTTAGAACCCCAACGTCTCCCCATTTTAAAAAAACCATTACCTCCCCATTTAAAAACCCATCAGCTTCCGAATTAAACCCCTACCCCCCTCCCCCCATCTAAAACCCCCAAAGCCTCCCACTTTAAAACCTCACCGTCTCCCCATTAAAACCCCACATCTCTGCTCCCTCCCCCCCTCCCCCTTCCCCCCCCTTGTCTCAATTATATCAACCCCCTCCTTACTTCCTTCTCTTCCTTCGCGCGTGGCTACCCGCCTGCACCTCCGTTGCTAACCCCGAGGCTATAGGTCAGGTGACTGTAGCAAGGTGAGTGCAGACGCAAGCTGAAGCTACGAGGGTTAGACACGCTAAGACTTAGAGACTTTTAAGTCTTATGAGAGAGTCTTTGGTGGAGAGAAAAAAAAGGTGAACTGGATAAGAGTTATTTATGGTTGTAGGTGAAGGAGAATGGAGGAGGGAAGGAGATATGAGGTATGTGGTGGTAGATATGAGGGAAGGAAATATGAGGATGGTATAAGCATGAAGTACGAATGCAGGTCGTCAGAGCACGGAACTAGGTACGGCTTGACGAGGTAGGTGCTAGAACAAGAACGAACGAACGCAGGCTGTTGCAGTTAAGTAGGTACGGTCTGACGAGGTAGGTTCAGTACGGAGCGCGAATGTAGGTTGTTTGAGCAAGAAAATAGGTAGAGTTAGGTGCAGGTTAGAGGCAGGTACAGTAACGAGAATGAGAGCAAGGGAGTACATTTTTGACCGAGTAGGTGTAGTAACAAGCACGTACAGTATGTAGGCTGTTACAAGCAATTACAAGTACGGTCTGACAAGGTAGGTGCAATAACAAGCACGAATGCGAAGTGTAATGAGCACGAAAATAGGTACGATTTGACGAGGTGAGTGCAGTAATAATCACGAATACAAGTTCTTAGAGGTACATGAGTGATAGTCACAGACACGAGATATTCTTTTTATAGTTCAAGATAGGAGAACAATCACAGACAGCAGATATATCCGGTGGCGTGCGTCCAACATTTAGAGATAAGGTTACAAGCAAGAGTATAATGAGTATAAACGCTTTCAGAAGAACGTACTAAAGTGTCAGTCATTACATGCACAAAAAAAAAAATGAAGTTTCAAACGCAAGTCCAACAAAAAGAAAGATATACAGCTAAGCAAAGCCCTTGTTAGGACGGGAAATACAAACACGAATTAGAGACATACTTAAGCCTGTAAGCCTAACCCTTGGGCCTATAAATTACCTCGTAAGTACCTGGTAAGTCACGAATTCGCTCGTAACTACTTACACACCTATAATAAGGACGTTAACTGAACATCACATAGGCTCTCATTACTGGTCACGTGATCTCTGTTTGGAAAAAAGTCATTCCGAATAATTGTGTTTGGTGATGGTGGTGGTGTTGTTGGTGATAGTGGTGGTGATGGTGGTGATAGTGATGGTGGTAATGGTGGTGATGGTGGTAGTGGTGTTGCTGATGTCGGTTTCTTCAGATGATGATGAAGAGAGGCGGAGGCAAATTACCTTTAACATAATCGATCATTTATGGTGATTTATGTTCGGAACATTGGCTCATCGTGGGTATTCTCCCCCTCTTTCTCTTTCTCTTTCTCTTTCTCTCGCTATCGCTCTCTCTCTCTCTCTCTCTCTCTCTCTCCCTCTCATACATTCTAAATAACACAAGCTACAATAAATAAATAATATAGATAATAATATACAATAAACAGGCAAAGGAAGTATCGAACCGAAATGACTGGTGATGAGAACGTGTTCCAGGTTAAAGAACTTTCATTTTTCACCGCTTGGGGGCGAGTCCAAAGGGTAAGGGGAGTAAGGTTAAAATGGCGCCGATTCTGTACACTTTTTTTTTTTTTTTTCCTTTTTTTCTGAGGTGGGGGGGGGGGGTTGGGTATGTTGATCGAGTGTGAATACTTTAAAGATTTAGGGTTTGTAGATTGTATTGGTTTGTTTGTTTGTTTGTTTGTAGTGTTCTTGTACGTAAAATTTCAGCGTAAAAATAGTCGTGTAGAAAATGAATCGGAGAATAAGAAATATTCATCACGAGAGGAAAAGAAACAAGATAAATATAATGATGATAATTACAGATTCAACAACTTGCAGTGTCTGGTCGTACAGGATATCCTTTGGAGCTTAAGCACAGCCCTTGGGAAATTGCAATATCTAATACTTAAGTGCAGTACGTTAATATTTAGATATGCTTTATATGTTTTAACATGTATTATCTACATGGTTAGCATAATTAATAGCCATTATGTTAATTCGTTGATATTCCAATGTCGTTTCAGTAATTGCAGTAATCTGTATTATGTTTTCGTCATTATCATTTCTCGTGGTTACTAACATTGTCATATTCACAATTAGTAGCATCATTATCATTAATACATTTGCTAAATATTTTCTCTTTTCGTGTAATACTATAATCAAGGTTGTCGTCATAACTATTATTGTTA
>BOPN01000769.1:152500-155000 GCA_017312705.2 Penaeus japonicus
TCTCTCCCTTCTCCTAACACTTCCCCATCGCCCTCCTCCTCTCCTAGCCCTCCTCCTTCCCCTACATACCCTACCCCTCTCTACCCTTCTTTGTCCTTATCCTTACCCCTACTTCCGTCTACCCTTCTCCCCCTGCCTCTCTCCCCTCTTCACTACCCCATCTCCCCGATCTCTCTCAACTTTACTCCTCGTCTCTCCTTCCCTCTTCCCATCCTCTTCTCACTCTCTCTCCTTCCCTCCTCTCCTCTCTCTTTCCCACCCTCCTTCTCTCCTTCCCTCCTCTCCTCTCTCCCTCCTTCCTTCCCTCCCTCCTTCCCTCCCTCCCTCCTTCCCTCCCTCCCTCCCTCCCATCCTCCCTCCCTCCCTCCCTCCCTCCCATCCTCCCTCCCTACCTCCCTCCTTCCTTCCCTCCCTCCCTCCCTCCCTCCCTCCCTCCCTCCCTCCCTCCCTCCCTCCCTCCCTCCCTCCTTCCCTCCCTCCCTCTCTCCCTCCCTCCCATCCTCCCTCCCTCCCTCCCTCTCTCTCTCCCATCCTCCCTCCCTCCCTCCCCTTATCGCGCCAGAGGGTAACTTCACCTGAAGGGAAGTTTTCCTGTCGCTATTTAACTCGGCGGAAGAGGAAATTCCGAATGAATGAAATATTCGATGGCGGGAAGTTGATCTCACATTATGGCCATGTTTTCTATTTTCTTGTTATTATTGTCGTTTTTTTTGGTTTTCGTTTTCTTTTTGTTTTTCTTCTTCTTTCTTCGCTTTTCGCGTGCTTTTTCGTTTGTTTGTTTTTTATTACTCTTTTTTTTTGTTTTTTCCTTCTCTTTTCTTTTTCTTTAGCTTTTTTTTATTTCTTTTTCTTTCTTAATTAATACTCTTCTTCGTTTTTTTTTCTCTCTCTCTCCTCTCCTTCGTCGCGTTTTCTTGTCTTTCTTTTTTTATATTTTCACTTTCTTCTTTTATCTCCTCTCCTTTATCGCTTTCTCGATATTCCCATCCTTTCCTTCTCCCTTTTCTTCATCTCTTATCCTATTATCTCCTCCTCCTTCTTTCATCAAAATTCCAAAAAGACACAGACATCAAACGAAAAACAAACAAAAACAAAAAAAATACCAACAGATAACACACAAAACAAAAACAAATACAAATACATAACAAACGAGCATAACAGATAAACAAACACAACGAAAGAAGAATAAGAAAATAAGGATAATAATGATTCCTAAAATGAAATGCAAAGAAAGCAGATGGAAGAGAGAAAGTTCACCGCAGTTTTCGAATAGTTTAGCCCGTTTGTTCGTCGGGTTTTGCACTCTGTTTCTGCAATCGTGCCGAGGAAGAGCAGTTGAGCAGTTGAAAGGGTCTTCTTCCCAGGGGATTTTGCAGATGTATGGCATTTTGATTTGTTTGTTTTTTCTCTCTTGTTTGTGTGGGTTTTATTTCTTTCTTTTTTTCTTTTTATGTTTTTACGCTCTCTCTCTCTCTCTCTCTCTCTCTCTCTCTCTCTCTCTCTCTCTCTCTCTCTCTCTCTCTCTCTCTCTCTCTCTACTCTCGTGAGCTGTTGCGAATTTTCCTTCCCTTTGTCTGTCTCACTTTAAAAAATAAAAAGTCTTTCTCTCTTTTTCTTTCTTTATCTGTCTATGCATCTCTCTTTTCTGGCTGTTTCTGGCTCTCTCAGAGAGAGATATTAAGAGAGTGAAAGAGAGAGATATTAAGAGAGTGAAAGAGAGAGATATTAAGAGAGTGAAAGAGAGAGATATTAAGAGAGTGAAAGAGAGAGATATTAAGAGAGTGAAAGAGAGAGATATTAAGAGAGTGAAAGAGAGAGATATTAAGAGAGTGAAAGAGAGAGATATTAAGAGAGTGAAAGAGAGAGATATTAAGAGAGTGAAAGAGAGAGATATTAAGAGAGTGAAAGAGAGAGATATTAAGAGAGTGAAAGAGAGAGATATTAAGAGAGTGAAAGAGAGAGATATTAAGAGAGTGAAAGAGAGAGATATTAAGAGAGTGAAAGAGAGAGATATTAAGAGAGTGAAAGAGAGAGATATTAAGAGAGTGAAAGAGAGAGATATTAAGAGAGTGAAAGAGAGAGATATTAAGAGAGTGAAAGAGAGAGATATTAAGAGAGTGAAAGAGAGAGATATTAAGAGAGTGAAAGAGAGAGATATTAAGAGAGTGAAAGAGAGAGATATTAAGAGAGTGAAAGAGAGAGATATTAAGAGAGTGAAAGAGAGAGATATTAAGAGAGTGAAAGAGAGAGATATTAAGAGAGTGAAAGAGAGAGATATTAAGAGAGTGAAAGAGAGAGATATTAAGAGAGTGAAAGAGAGAGATATTAAGAGAGTGAAAGAGAGAGATATTAAGAGAGTGAAAGAGAGAGATATTAAGAGAGTGAAAGAGAGAGATATTAAGAGAGTGAAAGAGAGAGATATTAAGAGAGTGAAAGAGAGAGATATTAAGAGAGTGAAAGAGAGAGATATTAAGAGAGTGAAAGAGAGAGATATTAAGAG
>BOPN01000769.1:170000-180000 GCA_017312705.2 Penaeus japonicus
AAGATTATGTATCATGCAATTCGACCTTACTTTTCAGTTATTTTGTACTTTCATCTTATATAAAACAAATATATGTATATCATTAGGTATTGCTTCACACACGAGTCATGTTGTGTCATCGAGAAACGGAGAAGTAAGATGAAAAAGGGGAGGCAAAATTTCCAACTAAATTCCATACGTGCTTGATGCTCCAAATTCCAGAGCTAATAATTTCAGGTCGATTTTATCCGGAGCACGAAAGGCCGGCTTGGAGGTCGGCCCACATCCAGGCCAAGTTTAAAAATCCCGCCCTGAACAGGTTCCAAACGAGCCGCCGCGAGACCAAACCTAATTTTTTTCCATGCGATCAAAAACCTGTTTCTCTCCCGACATAACTTTCTTGTAAAACTGTCTGTTTTCTCTCCTTTTCCTCGTTCTAAATGACGCGTCGATAATTGCTCTGAAACTTCCCTTCTTTAAAAGAGAGAGAAAAAATCCCAATTCTTTCGAAAGCTCTCGCACTGTGAACCGCGTTTACTCTTCTCTGGGATGAACGTTTTATGTCGTCGACCTTGAACGCGGCCGGCGCAGGTATCAACAACAGATGATGTTTTTTTACGGCCGCGTTTAAGAGGGTACGAGGTCATTCACCCAAGGTTTCATTTCCGAATCGATGGATTGTATTTATAAGAGGCAGTGCTGATGGCATGGGGTATGCTCTTGATATTGAGATTCGATTCCATCTTTGTTGCACGGGTTGAGGCGAGGAAACGCGATCACGTAGAATTCGATCCAGAGAGAGAGAGAGACTAAAAAAAAGGGGAGAAAGACGCAAGAAATTGAAGATTCACCTTCGACCTTCTTCGGTTTGGCGATGATCAGAACGTAGAGGTTTCTTTTCTTTCTTTTTTGGAGTTTTATATCTTGCAGTCTGGTTGATGACTTGCTATTCCCATGAAGAAAGTTAAGAGGTACTTCCTTATGTCCGATAAGGAAGATTCCTTGTATATATAAAAGTTGATGTAGATATAGTATACATTTTCAAAAGAAAAAAAAAATCCCAACTTTCGGAATTATGAAAAAACATGGAACAAACGGTCATAAATCCATATTTTAAAATCCAATTACGGTAAATAACACCCCTACGTTTACACACCAAGAGACGAAATAACAAACAAACCACTAGAATGACGCGGTCTATTGTTTGCGCCAACTGCTAACCTCATCTAGCTCACTTAACCCCATATTGCGCATTGCCCTTAACCATTGCCCTTAACCCTTCTCATGCCACAAATCTTTTTACACGAAACATTGTTAACACCTTTCAAAGTATAACGAGAATGGATGGAATATTGCAGGGATTCTTATTTTTTCATTCTGTCATCTTATTTGACTATTGGAAAATGAGAACAATATTTTCCGTTATTTCGATGTAAAGTCATAGATTGGTCAAATAGAAATAGATTTATTTCTCAGTATCATCATCATTATCATCATCATCATCATTATCCTCCTCCTCCTCCTCCTCATCATCATCATCATCATCATCATCATCATCACCATCATCATACTTTACATACGCAATCTCAGTAAAGTAAACACAGATGTTTAAAGATAGAGGCAGAGATCTTTCAATGATAGTCAGATATGTGGCTGGAGCAAAGAGAGGGGAAAGCGGGGGAGGGGGGGGAGAAAAGAGGGTTTAGTAGGTGAGGGGAGAGAGAACAGGGGGCAAGGGGGGGGCGGGGGTTGAGTAGGGCGGGGTCGAAGCGCGGAAGCTTGGTCACTCAGCAAGTCTGGGAGAGACTAGGTCAAGCCAGCACTTTCTCTGCCCGGCTCTTACCCTCCCTCCCCCCTTTCATACCCACTCGTTCTCTCCCTCCCCCCCTACCCTACCACCCTTTCTTTCGTCTTTCTCTTTCTCTCTTCCCTGCTCCTCCCCCCTCCTCTTTCTCTTCCATTCTCTACCTCCTCCTCCTCTTTCTCTCTGTGTCCGTCCTCTCCCTCCTATTTCTCCTCCAATCCCTACTCCTCCTCCTCTTTCTCTTTCTGTCCGTCCTCCTACCCCTCCTCTTTCTCCTCCTTTCCCTCCTCCTCCTCCTCCTCTCCCCCTCCCTTTTTCCTTTCTCCTCCACTTCCCCCCCCCCCCACCCCCCTCATTCTTTGCTTTCGCCCGCGCGGCCCAGTCAGCGGGATCGGAAAACGCAAATAAACTACTTTCGAAGCGTTCGAAACTCGTCCGGCCGCTGTCGATCCGAGACTCCGAAAAAAAAAAAAGCCGGCCGGACGATCTTGTTGTTCCCGGAACTTGTTTGTTCGCACCGAATGAGAAAACACCGGGAGACGGAGAGAGAGGATCGATAAAAAAGAAAACAGTGATTGATCCGGTTTCGTTTTTTTTTTCTGGTTTTAGGCCCTCTTTTTGGACTCCCTCGTCTTTTACTTTGGTGATATAGGCCTAGTGTTTGACTTTCTTCTAAGTTCTGGAGGTAGCTCTCTTTTGACACTTGTTTTTTTTTTCTTTCTTTCTTTCTTTGGTAACATAGGCCTAGTGTTTGACTTCTTTCAAGTCTTGTTTTTTTATACTTTAATAGCATAGGCCTAGTGTCTGATTCTCTTCTAGGTTTAGTAGTTGGCTCTCATTTGCTACTCTTTCGTCATATTCTTTAATTAATGACAAAGGCCTTTAGATTCATTTTAGTAGTTTATTTCTTGTATTCATCCCTGCGTCAATCTTCATTTCTCACTTTAGTTCTTATTTGTCTTTTTATTTTGAAATAGAAATTCCACATATTCACGCCATTCCCAAAACATATATAACATATTTATCAAAAAAAAGAAAGAAAAGAGCTTATATTTCTCATTCCGGCCGTTCGTATGTCTCCCTTAGAACACACGGCTCACGAACTCGTGTTAGAAGAGTCTATTACAACCGTGAATAACCCTATAGGTTGTATTCCATTCATTTTATCTTCCTTTTTCTTTCTTTGTTCTCTTGTGATTATGTTCGACCACCATTAAAGTGTGCCTTTTGTTTTTCTTCGTCCTTTGACCTTGATTACTCGACCCACCAGATGCCGGCGCACAGTTTGTTCACTTAGCCGCCAAATCAAGATGTGACGATGCATTTCTTTCAGGTAAATTCGTTATCGCCGTCTTTAGGTTACTTGAAAATGAGACATTACTGACCACTCATCTTCTAAGACTCCTTATCCGGGATGATACACAGTAGATTGTTATCTTTTTTTCCACCCTTCATTATTTGGGATGATAAGGCACACGCAGCTTACGTATGTGCCACATTTCGTCATCCGGGAAGTTGCGACACAGTTCGATCTCTTTTCCGACCTATGGACATCCGCATGCTTAGTTTTCGCTCATCCGGATGTTTACGGAGAGCCGATGTTCAGTTTAGTGTGAAACATCGATCATCCGTTTTTTTCTTATTTTTATCTTTTCTGATGAGCCTCGTGTTCAGAAGAAACCGGATGCGACAGTTTGCTCGACTTTCCATACTTTATTTCTTGTTGTCTATCATAATTGCCTTCCATTACCTATCTCATCATCCGTAATTTAAGATCGTAATCTTTCGGAGGATTATGTTTTTTTTAGTCATAATAATGCTAATATTCACGCTTTCTTTTCTTAAACAAAACGTGTGTATTCTCACCATCCGTAGTGGTATGTTTTGTTTTCCCTTATGACACTTCATACAGATATAAACCTTATATACTTTGCAGCAGTTTAGAATTTCTTTCGAAAGTAGAACGAAAAATATAAATACAATAAGAGTATAAAAAAACACAAAAGAAATGTTATTTATCAAGCACGAGCGGTTGAGAAACAGTAAACAATAAGTATATGTTTGTTTGCCTAGCTCTCACATATGCGCATATGCACGTGTTTACTCGCTCATATGTGTGTATATCTATACATTTTTTTCACACATGAAGGCCGGAAATTCACACGTTTGTCATACTTCCCTTCTCACAGCGTATGGCACGTATGACATCACTTTCACCCTGCTTGGTCGGTTCTACTCCTCGTTCGTTCACATATCTTTAGGTTCTCGTCTCTTCAATCATTCATTTTCTCTCCTCATTTTGTGGTCTCTTTATAAGAGTTCCTTTCATTTTTTAGCTTTCTTTGTTTGCATGAGTCTTGTGTTTTTGCGGTCAGCTGATTGTGCTCCTGTTATTTTGGCGCGAAAGTCCATTCGATTTTGGCGGGATTTTTAAGAACTTTTTGTTCGCGTTTGAAGTTGAGTTTTCACGAATTTTCGAATTCTATTTTCCGAGTGTTTTTCAGCGGACAATCTGAAAGCCTGTTTTTTTTTCTTTCTTTTTCTTTTTCTTTTTCACAAGATTTCAAATTTGCTTTTCATCATCGGTTCTCAGACAAACGAAGGAAGAATTTTCGCACACACGAACGTCTTCGGTATATTTGTCCGGATGGTTAACTTTTTTTTTATTCTTGCCCACCCGGAATTTCTAAAGTACAATGTTCAAGCCGACCTATTTCTTTTTTCTTTCTTTCTTTCTTTCTTTTTGTAAAAGTTGTTTCCTCAATCATCTCCCGCTTCACCTTTTTTTTATGGTGATCGTTTTAGTACTTTCTTTAGTGATGGCTAAAAACACTTTTTTTCTTGAACATTTTGACCGCTTTCCTCATTTCCCGAATTGCTTGTCATTCGACTTCTAGTTCAGCCTTTTATCAAATATTCTTGTCATGTATAGTCTCACTTTGCTTTCGTTAGTCCGGTTTAATCCAATTCTCATTTATCAAATATTCTTTTGCATTGTCATTGCTTTGTTTGTGCTTGCCGGACTTTCATTTTTCAGTTTCTCATTTTAGTTTTAGTTTTGATAATTTCCACACACGTAAAGATTTTTATCGACATTTTACAAGTGTAATTTGCACCGATATTGACATTCGACCGGTTCTCCTCCACCATTCTTCTTTTCTCTTTCTTTCTTTCTTTCTCTCTCTCATTTCAAACAATTTCTTTCCCCGCGTATGTCAGGTCATCATTTACCATCGACTTTCTCTCTGCTTCAATAAACTCTCTGCAATTTAAGTCATACATTGATTTTCTCTCTTTCTCTCTATACTATCGAAAAAGTCCTCAGATAGGCCTAGATCGTTTATTCAAGTAATATTCCATTTTCTCTTCGTTTTTCGAGTCATTTTGCCTACATACCTTAGCGTTTGATGCCCAAAGGGACATTGACATTATGTGGAGGTACTGACTTGGTATCTATGCACCAAGAATATATGAAAAAGACATTAAGTAAGGTATTGACCACGTCATTAGGGCACGTATTGAGATGTATAACGAGGGTTTTATCTTTACCCTCTATTCCTTATATGGGAGCGTTGATCCTCCTATGGCAGCAGATAAGGGTGAAACTCATGCACCTCCATTGTTGGTTGGAAATCCCTTAGATAAGATGGGGGCTTTCGACCATATGGCCTTTGAACTTTAAAAGGAAGGGGATTAGGTTTGATTTTGCTTCTGTGTATTTTTTGTTTCATTTCTTTGTTTGTTTGTTTTTTATATCTTTTACATTTCCGTTGGATGTATAGTTGCAGAGTGATGATGATAAAACAGAAACAAAAGGGAAATGAAAGAAAAATCTTGATTTTTTTTTTCCTTTTCCCATAAAAGTTGAAAGTGAATATTTTATTTATATACATGTAAGAGACATCTTTTATGCCGCATATCTCGACATATTTCCGGTGGCTGTAACAGGAAGGGGCATTTTCTTCAAGTCTTTTGTTTTCGTTGCAACTTCCGTCATGCATAGTCTGCAGGCAGTCCAGATGAAGAACCGTAGATTGAATCATTTCACTTTTTTCTCCCAGCGGAATAATCTGTTTTCATCCGCAGTGAAATATATCACCATCACCGCTAACCGAACTGGAAATATCGTCTAAGAAATTTCGCTCGCAACTGACCAGAAAAGTTTGCCCCCTCATTTTTTTTTTCTCTTTTTTTCTTATCTCGGTCTTTCTTTCTTACTTTTTATCTCTCTCTCTATGTCTTTTCCTTCTTCACTCGTGACTCTGCTGGAAATACCGCTCGTCACTGACTGCGTCTTACTCACTCCCGCACATAGAGAGCACTTATGACTGGTCTCACTTGCTTACTCATCGTTGGCACTCGCTTGGGATGGGCGTTGAATTCACTGCTGGGTTATCTACATATTTCCTTACAATTCTCATTGTTTATTTTACAGTCATTGAATCTATTGTGAAAGGTTTGATATAAGAAATAATAAAATGAATAACGAGTATTCTTAATACACTGTTTCAGTGTTTGTTTGTTTTTCAAGTCAGAGATCCAACGTATTTTCAGGTATAAGATTTTCTAAAGACATCAAAGTTACAGTAAATATACCTCTTCAATCCAAATGTGACAAGAACCAGTGAAGAGATAACAATAACACGCCCGGCAACAAACAAACAGCCAAATAAAACCGACCACCGCGAACTTGGCTCATTGTTCATTAAACCACAAACTCGCGAACTACTGCGTTATGCTCCATTGGCTTTCGAACTAGAGCACCTGCGGGCTAGAAGTCATAAATGCGCGTTTTACTACACTTTCGGTTTCTCTCTCCCGCCCTTTCTTGCCGAGACCGTTACGTGTTCGTGAAGTTAATTATGAACATAACGACTCGTCTCCATCTGGACTTCGTTGGGAATGAGGGGGGTTGTGTTCACTTTCGTATGTTTGTTTATTTGGTACGTGGTATGTACGTGAGTTGAGGTTTTGATATGAGATAAATGATTTGCAGTCTGTTAATGGATATAGATTGATATTTTCTACCCTATCATTGACATCAAGAGGGAAAAGCGATGATAAAAATTCCTCTTTTTTTGAACTCTCTATCATTAACTAATATTCGAAAGCTGGTCAACAGATTTGGAAAAGATGATTTTATAAAAGGGCGAAATGGACTGGAATTTAGGTTACGATACCTTCGTCGTGTCGAATTCCGTGTGACATTTCACCGGTAACAAGCCCCACCTTTTTTTCCCCGCCATGTGTGAGAAGGCTTTCTTTCATTACCTGTTCGTGTTCAACTTCGTACATGCGAACTGTTCATTTGGCCGTTGTTCATTCCATAAGCGGGAGAGGGGAGGGGAAGGGAGGGGAGGGGGAGTGATCGTTATTTGGCGGCAAGCAAAACATGATGATGTTATGACAAGCGTGTTTTCTTTTTTCTTGTTTTTTATCTTCTTTTTCTTTTTCTACCTTTCTCTTGTTTAAGTTTCTATTGCTCTATGTACTTGATTAGATCTTGTCGACGTGCTGACAGTGTGTGTTTATGAATGACGGTAAGATATTATATAGGGATATGCCTTGCGTTCTCCGAAATCGAATACTTGTAATTATTTGTTCTGATAAAATGATATTTGCTCTTACTTTTTTCTTCATATCTGCCACATCACTTTTCCATCCATTACTCAGGGAAAGTAAAGTAATGCACGTAATAATATAGATGGAGAGATAAGTATTCTACGGAATTAAATCACAGTTAAACAAAACGCGATTCAAACATGAACCGGTAGATGGCACACCAGTCGTGTTTGCATTTGAGTAATAGTCATGACCTTAAAATGCAAACTTTGTACATCCGATTGAAACCACCTAATCATGCCTCTCGACAAGCAGGCCTGCCGATCAAGCCTCTATCATTGCTCACATTTAATTCATCGTAATATCCTGTCTTACTGTTATTTATGGCTGAGGTTTCCGCGCTATTTTGATTTCCTTCCGATCTTTGGATGATAGCATTCGTTTGAATCATTTTCTTTCTCAGCTCGACTTCCTATGCTTTCAGTCCTGTTTGGTTTTATTTGTTATTTGCTTCTTCGTCTTGAGCAACTTATTTCCCACTCTTACTGACCCTTTTTTTGTTTTCTCTTTCTCCCTTTAACTAACTTTAGCCTTTGGCATCCTATCTCTCCCAGTCCCCCCCCCCCTATCTCTCTCTCTCTTTCTTTCTCTCTCTCTCTCTCTCTCTCTCTCTCTCTCTGCCTTCTTTCTCCTACTTCTTATCTTCCATGTACCTTTTATTAATTCTCTTTCTCCTCGTAGTTTCTCCCTCCTTTCTCTTCCACCATTACCCCCCCCCCCCCCCCCTTAGAACAGACTTCCGTCCCTCGAGCGTGCGACCTTGGGTCCCTCCCCCTCCCCCTCCCCTCCCTTGTTTTTGAAGTCTTTCTCTATTTACTGTATGGTGTTATCGGTTACACCTCCACCTTGCGGCTTCTATGGTTTTAGCTTTCTCTATATATCAATCTCTGCCTATCCCTCTCTCTCAATCTACCTATCTATCTATCTCTCTTTCTCTCTCTCTCTCTCTCTCTCTCTCTCTCTCTCTCTCTCTCTCTCTTATATATACACACATATATATGTATGTATGTATGTATGTATATATATACATATTTATTTATTTACCCTCTCTCTCTCTCTCTCTCTCTCTCTCTCTCTCTCTCTCTCTCTCTCTCTCTCTCTCTCTCTCTCTCTCTCTCTCTCTCTCTCTCTCTCTCTCTCTCTCTCTCCCTCCCTCCCTCTCTCTCTCTCTCTCTCTCTCTCTCTCTCCCTCTCTCCCTCTCTCCCTCTCCCTCTCCCTCTCTCTCTTCCACAGACGAGTAAGTTACCCTCGTGAGAGTTCCAGCGTGAACAGTTTTCGTTAGTGTGTCAAGAGTTCACTCGCGGAAACTCAGAGACACAGAGAGAGTCGGAGTGTTATTACTATTGCTATTTTTACCTCGGCTTGTTTTCAGTCATGTTATTGATTTATATATGATATTTACTTGGGGAATTGGGTGTAAAGTAAGATTTTGTGCAGATAGATGAATGAATTGAGAGGGGCGTTTGTTTATGTTTAAGTGTGTATGTATATGCGCATGCGTGTGTGTGTGGTATGTATGTGTGGGTGGTTGGGTGGGTGAGTTAGTATGTGTGTGTGTGGGTGGGTGTGCCTGCGCTCGTGTAGGAGAAGGAGAGAGAGAGAGAGAGAGAGAGAGAGAGAGAGAGAGAGAGAGAGAGAGAAATGCACTAATTATCACAACGTCAAACTCGAAAGTCCAAACAAACCATGTCTCGAATTTCAAACCACAACAATCCACCCCCCCCACCACCACCCCCACCCTCCCCTCCACCACGAGATCCAGCGAGTTCCCGCGAGACATTAGTAGAGAAAGAGAGCTAGATGAAAGTAATATATCACAATGACCGACAGGTGTCTTGTCTCTTCCTATCCCTCGCCCCCCCCCCTCCCACCCTTCCCGTCCTCCCTTTCCCTCTCCTACGCCCTGCAAGACAGAGGAAGGAGAGCGAGAGGGAGGGGTGTGATGTATCTCACGACTGGGCTATCAGAACCGGCCATCTTTCAACGATGGAAGACAAAAAAACACAAAAAAAAACAGACATTTACTCACACGACTGCCCTCCCCCCTCCCTTCCTCTCCCCTTCTCTCCCGCAGTCATTGTCTGGCGGGAAATTTATTACGTATGATCTAAAGACGGTAAGACATCTAATAAAAGAAAAAAAATGTCACACAATGGATGCACCATTTTTTCCCGCGTACGTGAACGCACTCATATCTCGAAACGAAAGTGTTGGTTCGACCATAACTTCGCACTCGGTTTAGCCTCAGGGATTCAGTGGGACTTACCTACCCACAGAGGAAGTGCGTGCTTCATTACGCGCGTGTGTGTGTGTGTTTTAGTGTTAGTGTTAGTGTGTGTTTTAGTGCTAGTGTGTGTGTGTGTGTGTGTGTGTGTGTGTGTGTGAGTGAGTGAGAGAGAGAGTGTGTGTGTGTGTGTGTGTGTGTGTGTGAGTGAGAGAGAGAGAGAGTGTGTGTGTGTGTGTGTGTGTGTGTGTGTGTGTGTGTGAGTGAGAGAGAGAGAGAGAGAGTATGCGTGTGTGTGTGTGTGTGTGTGTGTGTGTGTGTGTGTGTGTGTGTGTGAGAGAGAGAGAGAGAGAGAGAGAGAGTATGCGTG
>BOPN01000769.1:185000-192500 GCA_017312705.2 Penaeus japonicus
ATCGTATTTGTATCAGTCATCTTTTCATTAACTTTTTTTTTATCGCATTTTATTTATTTATTCATTATTATAACACGCGCTTACCCATGTTTCTATTCTGACTATTGGACAAGTTATCATTCAGAGTATAATTCCTCGCTATAATCGCCATCCGGTGAGAAATTCCCCGTGTGGATATTCTTAACGATTTCCCTAATTAACATCTCTTAGAGCTCGTCCCTTCTCCAAGGTCAAATTCTTCGGGAAAAGCAAACAACATCTATATAGATACACAACCTCCTATTATATAGATCAAGGTTACATTACGCCTTTTGTTATCCGTTTCAGTACCTTGTCAAGAGCTTTCCAAGGGCCATTGTTATTAATTAGGCCTATTACAGAAGGGCGGCGTCTCTCTCTCTCTCTCTCTCTCCTTCTCTCTGTCTCTCTTTCTCTCATAGGCCTCGCAGACGTAAACAAACCCCGGTCGTGAGAGAGAGATTTCTCGTAGGAAAGCTGTTTGTCTGAAGGCTTAGATTTTGTTAACATGTGTTCGTGAGACTTTCGATTGACGGATTATATTCATTCTGCAGTTCGTTTGCTTGTGTGTTGTGTGTGTGTGTTGTTGTTTTTTCTGTGACTGACTCACTCTCTCTTTCTCTTTCTCTCTCTCTCTCTCTCTCTCTCTCTCTCTCTCTCTATATATATATATATATATATATATATATATATATATATATATATATATATATATATATCTTTCTATTTCTCATTCTCTATCTGTCTATCTATCTATATCTATCTATCTATCCAACCATCAACCCATCTATTTATCCATCTATCTATCAGTCTATCTCTTACCCAATCTGATTAACTTTCCTGTTATCCCTGTATCACTCTACAATCTATGTCTATACTTTAGGTAAAAGACACAAGAGCTTTAAACGAAGGCGAATGAGAGAGCCTATAAATGAGAGAAAAATTGGCAATAACATTTATCGAGAGAAAGGGGGTTACCGGATGGAGAAAATTATGAGAAATAGAGATATTAAGAGGAGAGTAGATTCTTCCAACCTCCAGAGATGAGAAAGAGAAATCAATACCAATAGATTTTTTCTTAGTTTTCTTTTTTCTTTTTTGATCGAGTGTTAAAAAAGCGACCCACTATATATAGTTTCTCTGCTACACAAAAAGTGTATGTTAGCTATAATTTCATTTTTTCGTAGAAGAGAAAGTATTAAACGTTTTTTTTCTTGGATCGAAGATAAGAAAAAAAAAAACTTGTATAGCATAAAAACAGATCAGAGATGATATACGAGTCACTAGACAAAGAAAGCCCGAGAGTAAAAAAAAAAAAAAAAAAAAAAAAGAACAAGAAAGCTTTAAAAAAAAAAAACTAAAAGAACTCCAATCTCTTTGAAGAAAAGCTAAAGGAACGGATCTCCGTTTTTCTTCGGGCGTTCACGCACCAGCGCCGCCGTCGTGAGGTGGCGGTTTTTGAAATCATTTGTCCTTTCTTATTTTCTTTGCAAACATCTTTCTCCGTTGATCTTTCGCTTTTCTCTTTCGGATGCCGGGAAGAAAGTGGTCTTTCGAGATATGTGGTGAAGTTTCTTCAGAGAATACATGAGATATCTTTGGGTGTTTGTATATGCTGAAAGCGAAGTTGATATTAGTATCTTTTTTATATCTTAATCTAATCTTTGACCATGATATTTAATCTTGGCATTGCGTAGAGGAAGATGTTATTGTGTTAGATCTAGGTAGGTGTTAATAATGGGAAAGCTGATACAGTTCTTATTCTAGTATTATTAGTATCATTATAATCGTAACGATTATTAATAGTCACAAATATTTCGTTAATAATTACATAATTGCCGTACAGATCTTTTGCCATGGCATGTCATTAAACCTAGCTTCATGACCAGCACCGTTATTAACATATCCATTATTTCCAATCAGCATGCATTATCTCGCTCACCATCATCGTAAATGCAAATGCCAGTAACGAAGTATTAAAAAACGGTGACATCCCTCAACAAAAGACAGACATCGAAGTCCATCGCCTGAGCTCTTTAAGACGGATAACTCATTCGCTATTCATCTCTTTGCCAGTCCTTCTGACGGAGGGTGACGGTGATTACGTGTCCATTAAGGGCATGAAGAAGACGTCAGTTACAATGACCGTAATGATGGTTGATGAGCCATTACGAGGGGAATGTCGTGAGAGTAAATTCTTTCTCTCTAGTGTTTACCCGCGGCCGCCATGTTCGTTGGGAGTGGGTCGTGGGTTGGTTTGTTTATTTTTCTCCATTTCGAAATTTCTCCGTTTATTGTCTATTTTATTTTTTGTTTTTTTGTTTTTTTTATTACTGTTGTTGTTCATTCTGCGTTTTTTTTTCTCAGGAGGGGGAGGGGCAGAGCTTTGCTTTATTTCCATATTCAAAAATGAGTCGGTTGCGGTATGAAATTTTTCTTCCACGTGTTTGGAAAATCACCTCTTTTTGTCTCGTACTGCTCGTTTATGTACCGCTCGTTTGCCGTCTCTCCTGTCTCTCTTTTCCCGGAGTTTATCTCATTTTAAAACTGGCTACACATGTCTCAAACGTGTTTCCTCTAAAATGTAATTAGTCTGTTTCAATATGTCAAGTAAGAGATCCCTTTCCATCCACAGTTGCCATCTACTGTATTTGTTTATAGGTACTTTTTCGTGTCACGTAGCACACCAGAAACAAGATATGACCGGACACATAAGTAGCATTAACAACATACATATTTGATGGGAATACATACTTGCTGGGAAACCGTTCAGGGCAAGAGAGAAAGTAGCAAGGTTGTTGAGAGGAGAGAGAAAGAGAGAGCGAAAGAGAGACAGCAAAAGAGGAGAGAGGGAAGGAACGGACTGTAGGGAGAAGCCAGTAGAAAAAAAAATGAGAGAGAAAGTGAATTAGGGTGTAAAACCGTCTCACTGGAACACTTTCTTTCCTTCTTCCTGACTGGAACACCTTTCTCTCCTGCCGTATTCCCCCTTCCCCTCCCCTCTTCTCTCTATCAAATCCCCTCCTCCCCTTACCCCTACCATCATCCCCCTCTCCTCTACCAAAGTTCCCCACTTTCTTCTACCAAAATCCCCCCAACAAAATCCCCCTCCCCCTCCTCCCCCCACCAAAATCCCCCTCCCCCTCCTTCCCCTACCAAAACCCCCCTCCCCCTCTTTCCCCCACCAAAACCCCCCTCCCCCACTTTCCTCAACTCTCCCCCCTTCCCCATTCCCCATTCCCCCGTACAAGCCCCAGGCAGCTTAATGTATTCTGTCTGACCTTTCGAAAATCCAGCGAGGAAAGTGACCAACCGAGTAACGATGCTCTTCTAAGAATGTCGGAGGTGAATGGGAGAAGAAGAAGAAGAAAAAAAAACTGCTCGTGTTTTTCTGGTTTACTTTTCCTCGCTATTAAAGTATTTTTTTCGTTTTCTTTTTTCTTATTTTATTAGTTCGTTTCTTTTTGTTAACTTTTTTTTTTTTAACTTGTCTTTCCTTTCGTTTTAGGTATGTGTTTGTTTCTTGATTTAAGTTTTTGATTTTTTTTTACCTAATTTATCATGTCGTTCTGTAGGAAAGCGTGTCTCACTTTGCTATTTCATAATTTTGGGTTTAGTCTTCATGGAATATTATCTACGTATGCAATTATCTATCTATGTCTTCAAGTAATATTATCTATATATATATTATCTTTTTTCTTAATTGACTTTCTCTTTTGCGATAATTTCTTAACATAGTTTCGTTTTTTTTTACTTTAGGTCGGTGTCTTTGATGTTGTCTATATTTGCCCTTGGTTTATTCTTCATTTTCTTCTAGTTTTCTTTCACTCTTTTTTTTATTATTCCTTTCGTTTTTAGTTTTCTCTTTTCACTGCTTTTATTTTTGCTAATTACTGTTACTGCTTCAGCTACTTTCTTTTATTTTCGTTTTCCTCTAGCAACTTCTTCTCCTGCTTTCTTTTCATTATCATCGGTGATAGTCACCCTACGCATGCTTTCGCTTCCCTCCCTTCTCCTCTCCACACTCCTACTCCCTCCATCACGCCACTCCCTCCACCACGCCACTCCTTCCACCACGCCTACTTGCAATCTGCATTCTCTTCCTACCCCCTATCCCCAGCCCCCCGCAATATCCTTTCATCCACTTGCAATGCCCGCCTTCCTTCCTCCTTCACGCCCTCCTGCAACCTGCACTACCCCGTCCTTATACCACACCCGTCGCACCTAACCCCTCATTTCCTCCCTCCCTCCCTCCCTCTCTACACCACACCCATCTTGCAACCCCCCTCCCCCCTCCCCTCCCCGTCCCTTTACCAACACCCATCTCGCAACCCCTCCCACCCCCACCCCCACCCCCTCCACACCCTCATCTGCCCGTGCCCTGCAACTCCAACTTTCCACGGACGGATTGTGCTTATCTCGGGCAGCTTGGTCACCGGGCAGGAGCCACAGCCTCCGACTTTCTCCGTCAACCAGTTCTCTTAGCTGTCGTCTGCGGGCTCTCTAATAATAGCTGACTGGTGCCCTTGTTTTTTTTTTCTGTTGTCCAAACCCGGGTTTTTTTTATGTGTGCGTGGATGTTTCGTTTCTTTTTCTTTTTTTTTGTAAGTGTGTTGTTTTGTTGGTTGGTTGTTTATTGTTTATTGTTTGTTTAGGTTTATTGCTTTTGGTTTTTGTATTTGTCTCCTTGCCGTCGTCCTTCCTTTTATTCTTTCCATCTCTATTCTCTTTCGTCCTTCTCGATTGATTCCTTTCTTCATTAACTCTTTTCTCTTTTCTCCCCCCCCCCCCACCCCTCCTCCTCGTCATCCACCATTCACATTTTTATTTCTCGACATTTCATACTTCCCTCTTCCCCCTCACACCCCCACCCCCTACAATTCAGAAATTCCATTAGAGAAAATAGAAAGAAGAAGAAAAAAAGAAAGAAGAAGCGCCGTACCAACACTCCCGGATTTTCCAAGATGACTCAGTATCCCCTCGAGTGATAATTCGGAAGACAAGCCTGAGGTCACGTGTGGCTGAGGGTGCAGATTCTGTGTCCCTTTTTTTGTATGGGAATTGTTTGTCATTATTTTCAACTATGTGTGGTCGAGGTTGTTATTGTCTTTTATGTGTTTAGTGGTTTTGTTTCTTTGTTAGTGTTATTATTTAGTTCTGATGATTCCTGAATTGTAAATTGGGGAATGAGTGTGAATGAGTTTCATCATCATTTTTCATAAAAAGAAAAAAAATATATATATATATATAAATATACACTTATATAAATACATATATATATATATATATATATATATATATATATATATATATATATATATATATATATATATATATATATATATATATATATATATATATATATATATATATATATATATATATATATATATATGTATGTATGTATGTATATACATATATACATACATATATATTTATTCATTTTACATATATACATACATATAAATGTATATATATATATATATATATATGTATATATATATGTATATATATATATATATGTATATATATATGTATATATATATATATATATATATATATATATATGTGTGTGTGTGTGTGTGTGTGTGTGTGTGTGTGTGTGTGTGTGTGTGTATGTATATATATATATATATATATATATATATATATATATATATATATATATATAAATATATATATATATATATATATATATATATATATATATATTATGTTTATAGATATACGTAAACATGATTTCTTTGTGGTACTGTTGACTATTTCTTTAATGTTTTCTCCTTTTCGCCATTCAAACCAAAATCAATAACTTAACAATAGCTTATTATGAAGAAGCCTTTCTACTGAAAAAATAACTTGAAATTATCAAATCTCTTCGCTGACTTGCAATGTTTCTTCTTCTCCTCTTCCCCTTCCTCTCCCTCTTCCTCCTCTTCCTCTTCCCCCTCCTCCCCCCTTCTTTTCCTATCCGTCCATCCCCATTTCCTGCTCCTCTTCCTCCTTCTCATCCTCTACCTCCTCCTCCATGTCTTCTTATTCTTCCTCTTCCTCCTCCCCCTCCTCCTGCTCCTCTTCCTCCCCTCTTCTTCCTCTTCCTCATCCTCTGCCTCCTTCTAACCAGTCCATTTTCCCTTCCCTTGCAAATCTTCTTAACTGCTCCTTCAAATCCTTCTCACCAGCCCGTTTTCCCTTTTCCCTTCTGCATCGCCTCGTTCAAAGACCCTCCTCCTTCTCACCAGCCCGTTTTCCCTTTTCCCTTCTGCATCGCTCGTTCAAAGACCCTCCTTCTCACCAGCCCGTTTTCCCTTTCGTTGCAGGCGTTGGTGGTGCTGGCCCTCGTGGCTTCCCAGCCGGCGGAATCGAAGAGGGTCAAGCGAACCATCGGCAAGTGGTTCTCCGGCTTTTCGAAGCTGTTCAAGAAAGAAGAACCCGAACCCGAGCCTGTGAGGTACAAGTACATCTCTCTGCCTCAGCCTCCGCCTATTTACCACCCTCCACCCCCTGCGCCCACATACGGCCCTCCGCCTCCACCCTATGGAGGTGGCGTCGGCGGTGGATTCGGACACGGCGTTGGCGGTGGATTCGGACACGGCGGCGGCGGTGGTGGATTCGGACACGGCGGAGGCGGTGGTGGATTCGTTGGAGGCAAAGGTCACGGTGGTGGAGGATTTGGACTCGGGGGCGGCAAGGGTCTCGGCGGCGGTGGATTCGGACATGGAGGAGGTGGAGGTGGAGGAGGCGGTGGCTACGGCGGTGGTGGAGGACATGGTATCGGAGGAGGACACGGTATCGGAGGCGGACACGGAGGCGGAGGAGGACACGGTATCGGAGGCGGACACGGAGGAGGAGGAGGAGGACACGGTATCGGAGGCGGACACGGCGGCGGACACGGAGGAGGAGGACATGGAGGCGGTCACGACATCCCTCACGGCTTCGGCCCCGTAAAACACACAGACGTAGTGCACGCCGGCGGTGACTCGTACAGCGCCCCTCCGCCTCCCCCGCCCACCGATACCTACAGCTCTCACTCCATCCCGACGGTTGTTGGCGGCGGCCACGGCGGAGGTTTCGGCGGCGGACACGGCGGCGGACACGGTGGCGGACACGGTGGCGGACACGGCGGTGGACATGGCGGCGGACACGGCGGCGGCTTCGGCGGCGGCAGCGATGGCTTCGGTGGCGGAGACCTAATCACATCCGGCCCAGTTATTCACTCTGGACCTGTTGTTCCACCTGCTCCCGCACCCAGCCATCCTCCTCCACACACTTCCGTCCCAGTGGTTCCACCTGCCCCCCAGCCTATCCACGTCTCCCAGCCCGCCCCCGGGCCTCACTCTGAGCTCAGCAACAGCTACAGGGCCCCTCCGTCCTTCCCTCCACCCATGGCTGAACATGGCTCCTCGTCATCCTCCTATCTCGACGGCTTCCAGCCCTCCCAGCCCATCCCTGTGGCTCCCGTGGGTCCCGCTCCTCCTCCTCCTC
>BOPN01000769.1:202500-205000 GCA_017312705.2 Penaeus japonicus
CTCTCTCTCTCTCTCTCTCTCTCTCTCTCTCTCTCTCTCTCTCTCTCTCTCTCTCTCTCTTTTGCTCTCTTTTCTTCATCTTCTTTCATATTTTGTCATTTTAATGTTTATATATTTTTTCATTAGATTTTATTGTTTTACTTCATGTTTTGAGTATTACTTTAAATTCATTATTTATTATTCTTTTATATGTATTCTTTAGCTTTTTTTCTATTCCTCATTTCTCTTTCTATATGATTGAAATAATTTTTTTTTACATATTCAACACAGCTTTTCAGGTAATGTAGTCAAGAAAGTAATATCTTTTTAAGAAAATAGAAGATAGAATTGCTATAGGTTAAGTTTGATAGAGCTTTATTCATAAACACAGGTGAATGAGGTATGTCATCTGAAATGGAAATAAATTATCAAAGATAGAATCATAGATTTGATTATTATGATTGTTACAGATGAAAAAGATTGCATATGAATGTAAGGAAAAATGTAGGAGATCACATACACTGTATATTTATATTCAGGATGTTTTAATGAGAAAAAATGCACTTGACAGATTAGGGATATCTGATGACAGTTTGGTGATGCTCAATAACAACAGGTTGACAGGTTGGTGATGATAATTGTATGACAACAGACAATTGCCATTCACCTATTCATCACCAGCCACTCTTATGCATCTTTGCCTTAACCCTATGACGACGGTGCGTCACACCCTTGTGACACAGCTAAATTCCCGATGCCAGGGCGTCATGCCAGTGTGACGTTTCCAATGCAATATTGCAATGGCCTGGTGTGGGTTTTCGCGTAGCACATGCCCCGTCGGGAAAGGGTTAATTTAAGAAATGCGGTTATAGGAAGACTAAGTTTCGTATTTTGTCCATTTCTAGGTGTGTCTAGCCTCAAAGACTGCGTTGAAGGAGCTAAACACGTTCAAGAATGTGTCTTCGAGGACCTTGACCTGAAGAAAAAGGTTAATGTCTGGTGCTGCTTTGTCAAATACAAAATGCAAAATTCATTCATACTTTCTTAATGTACCCATTGAAAACAAGAGTATAGACAGTCCAATGTTGTTGTTTTTTGTTGTTTTTTGCACATGGACGGTTCCACAAGGGCTTAGTCACCATGGATTGAGTCAGTAGGCCTACCTAACCTCAGCTGATTATCCTTTTCCTTGAATTTTCAGGATTTCCATTATACTTACTAATGTTACTATTACCATCATTATTGTTACTATCATAATGAAGGGAATGACAATAGTGATAGTGATATTAGTAAGATCTTTTCTTAAAGAACTTTCAAGGAATGGGTTAAGCTGGTAGGCTTACTAATTTGACTTTTTTGTGACCATCACTTGTGGAGCCATCTATACATGAAAAGATGTTATCAAACAAAACCCCATTGGACAGTGCATGTTCCATCACAAATAGGTTAATACAGAATAGAAATATTATTTTAGAGCGACTGCAAGTGATATTCACATTCTTGAGTATTCCTTACGTAAAGAACTTTGAACTTTGATTTCCTCAGGTGTTCCATCAGCTGGATGAACTAGCCGGTCCCAACACAGTGCTCTCCTCCTCTACCTCTTGCATTGTTCCTTCGAAGTTTACCGAGGATTTGGTTCACAGAGAGAACTGCATTGTTTCTCATCCAGTAAGTTGTGAAAATCTACTAATGGAGGGTGTAAAAGATATGAAAAAAAAAGAGAAAAAACTTTCCTGTGTTAGGCTAAAACTTGGGAGTGGGGGATGCAGTGGCTGTATTTTATGAAGGACGTAGAGATACAAAATTAATAAAAGGAAGATGTTACTATGAATGAAATGGAGTGAGTTTGCACTGAGAAATGGAGTGAAAGGAGAAAGAAAGAATATAAAGAATAAGCAAAATGAAATGTGATATAGAGAAGTAGAAAAGAGAGAAAGAAAAAAAATCTAACAACAGATGAGTTTGCTGTATTTTAAAAGACATCTGAACAAATGATTCTCACCTTTTTCTTAACTAAGACATGATTTTTTTTTTCTCTCGTTCAGGTGAATCCTCCTTACTATGTGCCCATGGTTGAAGTTGTACCTGCTCCTTGGACATCGAAGGATGTGGTTACCCGCACAACTGCCTTGATGAAGGAGATTGGGCAATCACCTGTTACTTTCACAAGGGAGCTGATCGGATTTGGACTCAATCGGATTCAGTGAGTTTTTTTATTATCATCTTTTCTTTTTCTTTTCTGTTTTTTCTTTTTTCCTTTTATAATCATTATGCAAAGATAGCAATGAATTTCTTTTGAGACATTAGCTTAAATATGGAGAGACAAGAGATCTATCTTCAAGATGTTTAATGAAGTAATAATTTCTTTTTTCTTTCTGTCTTTCTTTGTTTTCTTATTTATAATGAAATTGTCCTATTGTATAGGTATGTAAAAAATACTTTAGTTTACTTTCCAAATAGATATTACTTTTTTTTTCTGTAACTTTCTACTTTTATAGAGATGATGAGACTTTGCAGA
>BOPN01000769.1:227500-230000 GCA_017312705.2 Penaeus japonicus
AGGTCTTTGAGAGTTTGTTAGCTCCATCAAGTCCTCCCTATTGGAGGCTCATATTATGTGTGAGATCCTAGCAAGAGGTATGCCAAAGTCTATATCCACAATTTGCTTATCACATCCTGCCCTCGCTAAGCGATCAGCATGATCATGTTTAGCGATTCCAACATGCGATGGTATCCACACAAAATGTATAACATGGCCCCGTTCCTTGGCGCGATGTACATTTATTCTTATATCATTTACGATATTTCCAGCACCTTTATCGAGAGTGTTCAGAACCTGGAGAGCACTCTGCGAGTCTCAGAAAATTACTCCTGAGCCTTGAGTGAACAGTAAGTCTGTGGCTATGAGTATTCCTGCCACCTCAGTTTGCGTAGTGCTCGCCCAGTCATGAACCCTCCTACAATCTTGGTGCTGCAAAATATTGTTTTTATATACAACATAATCAGTTTCAAGATGCTCATTAATGGTTGCAAGGGCCCGTTGCTTAATTTAGTACAGCGGGTGAAACTGTGTCGACATTTTCCACGGTGGAATAGAACGTCCACATTGGGACGTGCAGCTTAATATTTGAAACTGCGAGAAATATCCGCAGAATGCAGGGCACTATCGTCACGTCACTCCCAATACGTAGCGGTGTTGGGCGCTGGGATGCTGTGTAGACTTAAGAGCCATTAATGCTTAAAGGCGCGTGCGTGTATGTTTGTGTGGTTTATATGCATGTGTGCTTAAAATGTGTGTATGCATATGTATACACATACCAGTATGCGTTTTAGTTTTTTTAATGTGTTTGTTTCTGTATTTATATATAAGATGCTTGTATATGTGCGATTATATATATATATATATATATATATATATATATATATATATATGTATGTATGTATGTATGTACATACATACATACATACATACATACATATACACACACACACAGTGTGTGTGTATGTGTGTGTGTGTGAGAGAGAGAGAGAGAGAGAGACGATTATATATGTCCATATGTGTATGTGTTTATGATATAGATATATCTGATGTGTGTGTGTGTGTGTGTGTGTGTGTGTGCATGTGAAGCAGAACCCCCCGCCCCCTCCCCTCCTGAGAGCAAAAGGCCGTGGTCTAGTGTGAGTCTTTAAACTGACTCAAACTTCTTGCAAGAGGTCGCGCGGGGAGGGGAGGGGAGGGGGGGATGGGGGAGAGAGGAGGAAAGAAAATTGAGAGAGAGGGGGATGTAAACACAAAGTTTAAGAACTGGGGATAGAGAGAGAGTGAGTGAGAGAGAGATTGAAGAGAAACGATAGACAGATAGAGAGAGGTAGGAAAGAACGAATAAAAGAGTAATAATTGGAAAAAAAATGGATATTATATATATCTAAAGAAAAAAGAGAGTGAAAGAGAAGAGAGATAGATAGAGAGAGAAGGGGGGTTGGTGGGATGGGGAGGGGGGAGATGAGCGGGGATATAGACTCGCTGTGAGAATCAATACATATCCGACTTCCTGTACCCCTCTACCCTCCTCCCTCCTCCCTCCTACCCACAAGCTACCCTTCCCCCCTCCCTCCCTCCCTCCCCACCCCCTTTTCCAGTTTTGAGGAAACACCTGTCATTGTTTTTCCGAGGAATGGCGTTCAACGTGAGAGAAGGGAAGCAAAATAAGGATAGATGATAATGATAATCATGAAGATTACTTCGTTTTGTTTGTACAACTATGAAAAAAAAACATCTTTAAAAAAACAACAACAAGCAAACGAGATAAAGGGAAACGGGGAAGACAACCGCAAATAGAGAGCGACAGAGGGAGGGGAGGAGAGGGGGGGAAGAGAGGATGACTGGGAAGATGGGGGTGGGGGGGGGCTGTATGGGGGGAAAAGGAGGGGAAAAGAAGGGAGTAAGGGGTGGTAAGAGGGGCAAAGAAAGGAGTGAGGGGTAGTAGGAGGAGGAGAGGAGGTAGGGGTGGTAGGAGGGGAAAAGAAAGGAGTGAGGGGTAGTAGGAGGAGGAGAGGAGAGGAGAGAGGGGTAGGGGTGGTAGGAGGGAAAAAAAGGGAGTGAGGGGTAGTAGGAGGAGGAGAGGAGAGGAGAGAGGGGTAGGGGTGGTAGGATTGGTAGGAGACTGGATTGCAACAAAGGATATTAACGGCTTACCACATCTATTCATCTCTGCGACGTGAGAGATTTGAAACGGATCTGCCAGCTTCAGTAGATTTTCTGGATTTGATTTATTCTGTTATATTTTTCTGATTTATTAACCTGGCGGATTTATTTGTTGTGTTATTGATGTGTGTATTTACTCGTTTATTTTATGGGTGTGCTGTTTGTTTATTCATGTATTTATGGATTTATTTGTATATTTATGCTTTATTGCATAGGGAATGACGATGGGAGAAATATATTCACGAGCAGAAGCTGATTGGTTGACTGTACTTCCGGTTGAGGAATGGTGCACGTGAGTTATTACGGGAAAAAATGATAAAAGAAGGATAATAAAAAAAATGATAATAACAACGAA
>BOPN01000769.1:270000-280000 GCA_017312705.2 Penaeus japonicus
TAAGTAGGAACCTTTTTAGGATAATGTTCACATGTTGTAATCCAAATCAAGAAAAGAGCATATCCATATATCCAAATAATTTTCAGAAATTATTTCTCATTTACACTGAATGTTGTCACCATGTATTCATAACCTTTTGTGAAATTATTGATATCCACCAATAATTTCTGAAGGATTTTTGCAAAAGTTCTACAACTAATATTGTCATTGTGAAAAATATCAGTCAAGAAGTGAGTGTGTGAATGGTAGAAACAGTAACATACATATGTGGTCTTGAGAAATGTAGAAACTTTTGGATTTAAAATTAAATACTATTAAAAGAGTGTAAGCTGCTACCCCTCTGACACCTTTTAGGGAGGTATTGAGATCTGGTAAGAATTCCATAAAAGTTGTTATGTCCTAAAGATATTTTTCCTTTTGTTAATGTTGTGTGTTTTAATAATGTGCATTGCTTAAGGCCAAGGTTTTGGGGCTACCCAAACTAGGCATGTGATGAAAAACATATTCTATTTTTTTTTATTCCTTCTCTAAACCCTTTTTAGGGGACTTATTGAGGTTTATGTATACCGTTCGATTTATTACAAGAATTGAATTTAGGAGTACGTAAGGGAGATTTTTTGAAAAGAATATTGTTTCAGAAAATTAATATTACTGATATATACAATATAGATAGATAAGGAAATCTGTAAGATTAATGCTGGTTAATGCTTTTTAACCATAGCTACAGTTAAATATGATGATCTTTTTTTTTATAGTAATACAATTCATCTCATTGAATTTGTATGTGACTTAACACTTCAAGAAATAAGTGACTGTTTATCTACAAATATATCTGTACAAGAGTTGTTTAGTTTCTGCTTTATCCATTTCAGGAACAGAATATCAGATTGTTAGTTGGCTACAAGACCAGCCACCATGATGTGTGATACAAACTCTTCAGAGATGGTGAATGGATGCACTGTCAAAGAAGAGAGTGAATTATCTGTGATTGAGGGCTGTAACATGGGAAGGGAAGAGAAAAGAAGTGAAGATACATTTCTTAAAGAGGATATCACCATTAAAGAGGAATGTGCTTACCAAGAAGAGGATCCTTTATTAACTTTTCAATGCAAGTTTTGTCGGATCATGTATACGAGCAGGTGTGACTTGGTTGCTCATTTGCAGGCAAAGCATATGCAAGAAAAGCGTCAGAATTGTCAGAACTGCAGTGAAATGTTCCACAAGAAAAGTGAACTTGTGCTGCATAATAAAGAAAATGGTCAAGCAAAACCACATAATGATAAGGTATGTAAAAGAAATTTTCTTAGCCGATTTAGTAGCATGTTAGACTAAGGGCCGTAGTCAAGGATTTTGCCATTGCGGGGTGTCTGAAAAGAAATGAAAAGAAATTTTATTACCAGGCTTCATACGCCTCGTTGATTGATTACCATAACAAGACTATGTGGTACTATCCAATGTCAGGAATACCAACATGGTCTATTTGAAGCACGTATTTGGCTGGATTTTAGTAACCCTGCAAAGTTGAAGCATGGAAAAATAGCTGTTAAAGGTAAGAATACTCTTTATTTTTATTGATTTGTCAATGACATATATAAAAAGATAGCCTTATTTGAAACAAAAATCATACAAACGTCAAGAAATATTATCAGGTTTTCAACTAGATTGGAAAAGAGCAAATGATAATTACTTAGTTAATTTATATCATAGACTAGTACTTTTATAATCTATATATGTATATTGGTACAGTATTCTTTGGAAGCAGAAATAAAAAATAGATGTTCCTGGAACAAAAGTTTAAGCTAATTATGTAACAGAATCAGTATATAAAGAAAGGATGAAACTAGCAGTTTAGTAAGCCACTAAAATATAGGTCCATTTTTAATGGGGTTTGTTTAAATAATAACATCATGCAACTTCTATTCTTTTATTTCATGAAACTATTTGTTGCTTCATGTATGAGTGTAGACTATGCTTTCTGCTTGGTCTTCATGGTGATGCAAATGAAAGCAAATATATCCTTTCATGAGAGCAACATGCTTAGAGTTCATGGTTTTACTGATATACAGTGTTGATAATATGATGATGCTGATAAACATAATCATTGACATAACACAAAGTATATTAATTTTGCACTATACTTGCTAATTGGCATAATTTCAATAACATTTTTAAATTGAGTGTTTTGTTTCTATACACCTAAAGATGTGTTTGTTTTTCTTTGTGAATATTTATAATGCTTGAATATTGTGCACTGTACAAATAAAACTAGCTATCCATTAGCAATGTTAGATTTTCTTTTGGGTTATTTCATAGTTTTTTCTTCTTCTATTTCTCTCTCTCTCTCTCTCTCTCTCTCTCTCTCTCTCTCTCTCTCTCTCTCTCTCTCTCTCTCTCTCTCTCTCTTTCTCTTTTCTTCCTCTTCCTCTTCCTCTTCTATTTCTTCTTCATCCTCTTCTTTTTCTCTTTCTCCTTCTCATTATTATTATTATTATTATTATTATTATTATTATTATTATTATTATTATTATTTATAAATCCGGGAACCCTATACCTAAAATTGTACTTAAATTTGTCAGGTATGCTACAAGTCACACGTTAATATCATCTGTTAAATAATTTTTTAAAACATTCCCCTTGATTGGCATTTCTTGTGAAAAGGAAATTCCTTCAAAGTGCCCCCAATTTAACACAAAAACAGCAACATACAATGTTTGCTGCAGGGAGTTCAGAGTTGTGCCAAAATTTCCTCTGTGTGTATTTTGATCAATAACAACAAGAAAATGTTTTCTGGAACTCACTCTCTCTTTTTTTTCCTTTATTTATTTATTTATTTATTTATTTATTTCACACCACATGGATGGCCAGATTTAGTGTGCAGGTTAATGAACATTCGTTGGTGTAGTTCTTTAAGTTATTAATTTTCTTGAGAAAACTTTTGCAACTAAAATTCACAGGTTAAAATATCCCATGCCAAGGTATTCAGGTATGTAGAATCCAAATATGCATTTGGTTTTCCACTTCTGCAGTTTCAAATACTATGATCATTAAAAGACGCACCAGAATTGTTAAGAAATTTGATATTGGTGTGTAAATATTTTCAATATTTACAGTGATATTATAATTGTCCATACTTATGAAGATTGTGCTGTAGACTGTTCTCATTAACACTTACAACAAGGAGCGTTTGTTAGTATGTCTATCTTGCAAAAGAATATGTCACAGGAAAATACATCACTGGGCCATGAATATGACCTAACAGACATGTGGGTGGGCATGAAGTTTATAAGAGCAACCTACTTATTCTAATCCAATCCACTATTTTTGCTCAAAGATCAAAGGTTTGTAAATACTGAGGCACTTCCACCTCCACAAATAAGTTGTTTTAGAGTAATACTTGTCATCAACACCGTATTTTCAAACAGCCCCACCTCCAACCGAGTGGGTGCCAACCTGTGGTCTCGCATCAAATTTTGTTTGAGGTAAAGCTGGGAAGGATGGCTGAGTTATTGAGCATGGAATGGTATCAAGAGGGATGCAGTGCTTGGTATCAGGTCTTATGTTTTCTTGAAATATGTAAACCTGATGTGAAAAATGTTCTACTCCAAACTCGCTACCATGGTAGATAGTTATTCTCAAGATAATATCTACATATTACTGGGTGACTTCCATGCGGAATTTGGCTGCATTCGAACTGACCATGACACATCTGTCAGTCCCCATGGCTTAAGACCTGACACCAGTAGTAAGAACAGTCCCTTTCTGTAAGACATGATGAGGTGCTGAGAAGGGACAAAGAACAGCATATCAGGAATCTTTGCTCAACCTAGCAATGCCTGCGGAGGCTATGTCTGCAATTCACTCACTCAGCAGATGGCCAAATTATTTTGGATCCTGGTGGGGAGTTGGGCTTAGTATTTTGAGCAATTGTTTCAGGTTGAACCGCCAAAGACTAGTATGAATGTGGGTGGCGTTTTAACCCATTTAATCGCAGTACCTGCTAATTTTCAACAGACCATATCCTTGTGTTTTAAGGGATTGATTGTAGAGACCTGTCGGGAGTTCGATTCTGAGCTGTTAGCAACCGTCACAGACCCCAAAAAGGCAATGGACTGGACATTGGGTAAAGCTCTCTTCCTAAGCCAGTGGTCGCCTAAGGGCAGTTATCATAGTGCCACGGACATCTTAATAAAGACTAGTATTTAGACAGAACAAACTCACTGTTAAAAGAAAAATAGTTAAAGACAAGAAGTGAAATAATTTTTTTGATGAAAATTAAGAAAATAGAGAAATCATACTACTGTTATTTTTATCCTGCTAATTATTTGACACATTGTTTGGATTTCACTCTGATATAAATTGGAATGATTTAGTAAGAAGTGCTGTTCGTTCGCCCGTTAGTTAACATGGAAATGGTAAATGGTCTGTGTTTGTCTGTTGTTAGGCAAACAAACCAAGAGATTGTTTCGCGGTCTGTTTTCCGATTCCCTTTGCCACTCTCATCTTTCTTAAGTTATCGCATTTTTTTATTATAGGTGTTCTTCCTGATGGAGAAATACACAACCTCTTGTAGAGTAACTTTGCATAAACACACGAGGGACACGGGGGGGGGGGGGGGTATTGGCGGCCTTAGGGTATGACATACATGCATTTTAGCTCTTATCTAAATGTCAACATAGAATAAGCGAGTTTTTAAATTACTTATTATAAGAAGTGTAGTTGATGCAGTTAAACTCCCTCTACCCCCCCCCCCCCTCTCTCTCTCTCTCTCTCTCTCTCTCTCTCTCTCTCTCTCTCTCTCTCTCTCTCTCTCTCTCTCTCTCTCTCTCTCTCTCTCTCTCTTTTAACCTTTATTTGTTATCATTGTTACATTTCTGGTATATGAGAGATCGTTTGACCGATTGCCCTCATAATTTATTGGCTAAACTTTACATATGAAAATAAATTATCTAAAAGCCAAACCAGCTTGAAATATTAGCACATACATCAACATGAATATGGATATAAACTAAAACTAGAAACTATGGCAAAAAGTACATAACAACTTAAAGAATAATTGGTAAAATTCTATTTACAAGAGTTTTAAAACTTTGAACACTATGTACAATGTGTCAAGGCATATGGCTTAAAACAACATTCCACATCCTAGTGTATTTGGGGATGTACTGTCTCTGGCAGTGCCACGTCCTGCATCGTGGTTGCTCGAGTGCGTCCGGCACTCTCTCCACGGTCCTGGTGGTACGAGTAATCCGACGGACTGGCTGTCGCAGCGCCTGCAAGTGTGGCACTTGTTCTTCTTGTATTCTGAACATGACAGTGAGACCTGCCACATCCCTCCGGTGTTGTAGATTCCCAGGATCTTCACCGTTGATTATCTTAATGGCTCTGGACTGTATCCTGGCAAGGAGGTCGAGGTGCCTCTTAGCAGCTCCTCCCCATGTCAGAGGAGCATACTCCATCACAGACCTGATCTGCGATTTGTATAGAACCTCTCTTCCTCTTACATCAAGAAGCCATGAAATACGTCTCAGGGACGCAAGTTTCCTTGATGCTTTCCTCACGATGTTTTTAATGTGTGTTTTGAAGGTGAGTTTTTTTTTTTTTTTTTTTTGTTTCTTGTTTTTTATCGTAGATAACATTTCTACTTCATCTTCAGGTCGTAGTAATTTACCATCGAAGTATAGTTTGATGGTGGGTTGGGGGGTTCTGGTAACTACCATGAGGTGGATCTTGTTTGGTGCAAACTTGACCTGCCACCTTGCACCCCAAGTTAGGATGTTCTTCAGTTTAGTATTTATGTGTGTTGCTGTCATTTCCTCATCGTCGGCATTGTAGGTAACCGACAGGATGTCAACAGCAAACGCTTGTGTCTCAGGCACTAGAAGCAGCAAGTCATTTATAAATACATTCCACATGAGGGGTCCCAGAACACTGCCCTGCGGTACGCCTGCCTTGATAGCATGCTGTGTTGATTTCTTGCCATTCAAGACGACACTCAGGTACCTATTGGTAAGATAGTCTGTGAAGAGGTTGAGAAGTGGTCCACCCACACCAATACCACATAATTTCTCAATCAAGGCATCATGCCACACTCGATCGAAGGCCCCCTCGATATCCAGAGCTATCACAGCAGTGCATTGGTTATGGTCAAGGGCAGTGCTCCAGGTAGAAGACGTGAGCAGACGGAGATCAGCAGCTGAGTGGTTTCTCCTGAATCCAAACTGTCTGGAGCACATCAGTGAGTGTTTGTTGAGATGTCCTGTTAGGCGTGAACCAATTATTTTCTAGAACTTTTGCTGACAGCAGAGAGTAGTGCTACAGGACGATAATTTTTGGTTTCGTTTATTTCCTTTCTTGTGAATGGGCACGATGTTCTTGACCTTCCATTTCGATGGCCATTTTTGCTGTTATATGCAATTATTAAACAACAGAGTAAGTGGTTTGGACAACTGTCTAGCACATCTTTTAAGTAAGCGTGGACTTATTTCGTCTGGCCCCACAGCTTTTGTCTCACGAGGTCCTCAGAATTCCTTCGACTTCTGTCTTTGTTGTCTTTATGTTGGTCAGTTTTTCCACTATCATTATTGGTTGCATCGGGATGGTCTGCAGGTCTCACGGGACATTTTCTGTGCAAAGTGATGTGCCAATGCCTCTACTTTTTGCTAAGTAGTAAGTGCCATAGTGCCATTTTCTGTGGCCAAGGGTGGAATAGCTCCTTCCCTGATTTCTCCTTGTTTTTGTTTGACAATATTCCAATTAATTTGGCCAGACTTTAGCTTATTTTTGGTGTCTTTTTCCCATTGTTGTATGGCCCATTTCTGGATGGTTGCCATTTGAGCCACAGCCTGTCTATGGATATGTTTGTTATAGACTGTAGGGTTACGTTTTAAATTGAGCCATGCCTTGTACTTAGCATCAGATGCCATGCGGCACCTGGGCCCAAACCATGGCTGATCAAAGGAGGAAATATGGTCAACATGTGGTACGCACTGCTCCTGATCTCAAGTAGGGTCGCTGTGAATTGTTCCACTTGCTCATCGACATCACTCCTGAGAAATCCTCCCAGGATATGTGCGTCAATATGTTCCTGATCATTCCCTGAATCAGCAGATTCCCATTTCCACATAGTACAGCTATAGTGCTCCCTTACAAAAAGTGCAAAATAAATTGTTGTGAGTACGGCAATGTGGTCTGAAGTGCCTACAAAACCAAGTGGGGAGCAGCAAACTGTGTCTTCAGGGAAGTTAGTCACAACTGGATCAAGTGAGGAACCAGAACTATGTGTAGCAAAACTAACGTGGTTGTTGAGATCATACAATGCTAACATATTATCAAAGTTAGCTTGAATGAAATGCTGATTGAGATCACCAACTATTATTATATTTTCAGTGACTGGTCAGTAATAGATTATCAAGGTGGTTTACCAGGAAATCAACAATTAGCGTTCCCTGGGACAGGAGTCTGTAACGCCCACAACAAAGGGTACCTCTGCCTTTGCTATCTATCAGTTTCCACAGGATAAGTTCCAAGTTGTCTGGAACAGGGTAATCAACAAATTGGATTGGTGTCAAGTTCTTGTGGCATAGTGCTTCTCCGCCTCCATTTGTGTTACGGTCCTTTCTGATCCATGATGAGTAACCAGGCACTTTGTCATCTAGAAAGGTTTCAGATATGAATATTATGTCTGCTTTGTGTTTTAAAATAAACTGATGTGTTGGTTCTGCCACATTGGTATGGAACCCTTTAATATTGGCAGACACTATTCTTATTTCTTTAGAAAAGCATTTGCGGTTGTGATATTTGCTGTGCTTGCGGTTGTGGTAGCGTTGGAGGGCACTGCATATTGTCGGAAAAGAACTTGATTATGCAGTGGTGGATAGGCTGTAGGTTGCGGTACCAGAACTGTTATGCGCAATACTTGAAGGTACAGCTTTGCGTGAGTTACCATGAAATGTTGGCCTTTTCTTTTTTAGTTTTTGTTGAGTTTGCTGGCCACCTCCTTGGTTCTTATTAATTGCAGGATGGTGCACAAATTGACTTCTGTGTTCCTGTCCTTGCTTTCGTTGACCTTGGTATGGTTGGCTGCTTTCTAACAGTGGTTTCGTTGATGTCTTTGTTAGCTTCCGATTTTTAGTTTGTTGGTCCGCCCACCATATATACATCTCGTCACTTTCCTCCACTTATTTCTCCCACTCTTCATCTATCTTGTTCGAGCGGGCAGTGCAGGCAATTGAGCGTTGGTGCGGCTCCTCAGTGTTGGCTTGTGTGGCCATCATAGTGTCAATAACCTCCAGCACATCCACTATCAAGCTCCTTCTTTCTGGCAGACCGGTGATTATTCTCTTAAAATTATTTAGCTGGCTTTTTGTTGCTGCTAGGTCACTGCGAAGTTTCCTGACTAAAGCTAGCCATACACCTGCAGATTTGATCGCTCATGACCAACAGATATGGAATGCGAGAGATGAAATCTGCCGCTCTACTCGCCACTAACTGCGCAGACTAAATCGCTCAGATATCCAACTCCACCTTAACTTTTGCATGTTCTTTTCTAGAAGCATTCCTCAAGTTTGCTATTTTCTTCTTTACAAAAGATACATCACAGTCAGTGTTTACTGTTTGACAAAAAGTTAAAAGACTTTTGTAGGCTGAATCTCGTTTGTCACGATTTGAATACTCTGGGGATTTTACTTGCCATAAGCACGTATGTGTTTTATAGATTTCAATGAATTCTGTTATAAAATCTGTATTCGTAAAACGAGCGTCAGATACACAAACCATGGTGACACCGCTCAGGGAACAACCTATCTCTCCTGCTGTCAGCCACACACTGAACTATTCAACCTGTGGAAGGAAAGAACTCTCGCATTTATCCATAGACTCAGCGATAAAATCTGTACGGGGGTAAAAACTTCCAACATGATGGAAGATCAAAATAAGCGATTTGATATGCGAGGTTTTATCTTTATCGCCCCATACACAAGCAGATATTTAGAAGATTTGGTCCATAGCAATCAAATCTGCTGAAACTGAGCGATCAAATCTGCAGGTGTATGGCTAGCTTCAAGCTAACTTGAGGAATGCTTTTAGAAAAGAACATGCAAAAGTTAGAAAATCTACGAAATCAGGTGCTGGTGCTAATGAGATATATGTGCCAAAACTTTGGTATTACAAATTACTGGCATTTACTGCTGACCATGAAGAGCCACGTGAATCATTCTGTAGCATTGACAGTGCGGACCACGATGAACAACCGACACAGGAAGATAATCAATGTGACCAACCGGATGTTGAAGTTGAGGTCAGTGAAATGTTATAATAACTGAACCGTTTTATTTAATACATACATGTACAAATGAATGTAGGTCATTGTAAACATTACTGTAAATTTGTCAGAACTCAAATATTGTATTACAGAAATCTAAGAAATGTACGCCTCGAGTTTAAACTAAAGTTAAACAGTAAAATAAATAGTAAGCAAAGTGAACAGCATTAATAGTACCATTTCAGGCCATATCGTTCTGCCAAGGCACAGCTCCAGTAGCATTGAAGTAGGTAACATACTTGTCTCGATTCTGTTTGCCGCCAGCTTGCCCTGTATTATTTAGGTTCGCTTGAAGAGGGGTGAGTTGTTGTTCTTCGTTTCTCCAAGAACCTGGGATCAATTGCCGATTCTCAATATCTTCTCGATCAACCATAGTGGTTGGTGAATAACCACCTTTATTTTTTCGCCGCAATACATTATGTAAAATACAACAAGCTAGCACAACAACGTCTATTTTGTTTGGACTCATATTGATTGTTGTGTGAAAGATGCGAAAACGGTTTGCTAAAATGCCAAACGCATTTTCTACGACCCGTCTTGCTCTGGAAACTCTATAATTGAATATTCGTTTCTCTATAGTTAGATCTCTACGAGCAAATGGTTTCAATAGATTCTGGTGTAAAGCAAACGCATCGTCTCCGAGGAAGACAAAATTCAAACCTTCTTTGTTCATGTCTGCTG
>BOPN01000769.1:285000-287500 GCA_017312705.2 Penaeus japonicus
CCTCTACTGTTAGGTTTTAAAGATGAGACAGTACATGCATATTTTCTTACCCCAATTCATATCTTATGAAATCTTGTTTCATACTACAAAAATAGTTGGTAATGGTAAAAAAAAAAGACATAAATATTGAGTGATGATAGGATTACAGAATACCATGTGCATCCTTAACCCGTTGGATGTGAGTGATGTGAACGTGACGACGTGGGTAAATCTGTGTTTATATTTAGTGACAGATGATGGAAATTACCATGGCAATGACTATATTCACCGTAATATAGGTTCGGTTTAAAATCCCAACCATAGGTCCCTCTGAAATAAATCCTGGTTGTGCCGCGTAGGTTTCACTGGTACCCTTTTGTGATCCATGATAGCCTGAGGCGAGAAAGTCGGCGTGGACATAGTATTTAATCCACATCTTCCCACTGTATCTATGCCACTATGACGCTTAGACTAAGATATATATGGTGGAACAGACATGGGGGGGGGGGGATTGTGCATCTGAGGCCAATGATAGTGAAATATATCTCTGTGCAGATGGGCTTCATGTCGGCCAGCATGACTCTCTCTCAAACTCTGGTCACACACCAGCCTGGCCGTTGATTGTTTAATTCTTGTATTTGTGATAATTCCCGTACTTAAGATGCAGAGAAAAGTGGTCTGTCTACATGACTCTCCTCCCGAGTGAGTTGTCGCACTCGGATCAGTCTCTCCATCACCCCAGTGGCTCATCATCCGCCTCTCTAGTCATGAGGCCCTCAGTAAGTAAAGTAGTCGGTCCCCAAACTTATGTCTTTTTGTTTCAGCAGTATGATTGATATGATTAGGTTTGTTATAAACGTTTTGTTCCTTTTGTTCCAGATTGACAGGTGGATCTTCTGGTATAAAACATCAAACTACTGAGGACTTAAAGGCCTGTGATGGCGAACCCGCAGAGGCAGAACAAAATATTGATCCGTCACAGAAGAAAAGTAAGGGAAATAAATATTAGTAATGTAACAAATACATGTGTGAGGTAATTTTCAAGAAGCTTTTCTGAATATTTTCGTAAACGTTATTTTCATACAGTTGATAGTTGTGTGATGAGGGCAAACTGTACGAAATATGGGCCTTTGTTCTTTCGTAATCTTAATCAAGTTGCCTCCAATATTATCCAATTCTATTACATCATTTCTCCATTTCTGAACACAATAACCTAACTGCATTCTTAATTTGCTTTAAGGTCGTGGCAGCAGGCGAATCTGGCACAGTGATCAAATCGAGGCACTCATTCTCCTTATCAAAGAAAAATATCCAAGGTTGAATAACGGCTGTAAGAGGAAAAAAATGGTATATGCGGAAATAACTGAAGAATTACAAAATATTGTGAGTATTATGCATAAACTGTACAAAGTAACATAAAATGAACATCTGGTTTGTCAAAAGTAATGTATATGATAAGCATTATATTTATTCATAACTTTCACTTTTTTTCCAGTTCCAAGGTGTCACCAGATATCAAGTTGAAACAAAATGGAGAGTTGTCAAATATTTATATAGAACTTATGAAGGAAACAAATTTGCATTAAAACGACCAAAAATACTAGAACCAAAGATCTATGATTTACTTCATTCAATCTTGGGTGAAAAAACAACGGAAAGCACACCGTCCCAAGATGTTAGTGGCCAAGATCTTAAACCACCACCTTTAGTCACTTCCCATTCTTCAACCTCCAACGACACATTGCAAGTCCCGTTAAAATCAGAAGCAGCTACATCACAGCAACCCCAAACATCTATCAGCGCACAGGCTTCACAGGTTGCTTCAGGATCAGAAGATGTAGCACTACAGCGATCTCAAACATCTATCAGTTCACAGACTTTTCAAGTCCTTTTAAGTCCAGAAGCTGTAACACTACAACAGCCCCTAACATCTGTTAGCACACAGGATTTACAAGTTCCTTCAAGATCAGAAGCTGTAGTATTACAGCAGCCCCAAACATTTATCAGTGGCCAAACTTCACAAGTTCCAAGATCAGAATATGTGACAATACAACTGCCCCTAGCATCTGTTAGCGCACAGGTGTCACAAGTCCCGTCAAGACCAGAATTAATAGCAGTACAGCAGCCCCTTGCAGCTGTTAGTGCACAGGCGTCACAAGTTCCGTCAAGATCAGAATTAATAGCGGTACAGCAGCCCCTTGCAGCTGTTAGTGCACAGGCGTCACAAGTTCCGTCAAGATCAGAATTAATAGCGGTACAGCAGCCCCTAACATCTGTTAGTGCACAGGCGTCACAAGTCCCGTCAAGACCAGAATTAATAGCAGTACAGCAGCCCCTTGCAGCTGTTAGTGCACAGGCGTCACAAGTCTCATCAAGACCAGAATTAATAGCAGTACAGCAGCCCCTTGCATCTGTTAGTGCACAGGCGTCACAAGTTCCGGCAAGATCAGAATTAATAGCAGTACAGCAGCCCCTTGCATCTCTCAGCACACAAGCGTCACAAGTCTCATCAACACCAGAA
>BOPN01000769.1:292500-295000 GCA_017312705.2 Penaeus japonicus
TCTCGCTGCAGAGTGACTCCTGCCTCTGAACCCAGTATCTGAAGGGCCCATGACGTCATGCATGACTCCGGTGGACGGCATGACAAAGTGGACAGGCTTGACAGACTAGTCTTATTATATTATGAGGCTTACATGTGCCATCTGACAGGTTTAGTATTGCAATAAACTAAAACTAGTATAGAGTCTATATCAGATCATTGTTTTCTTTACACTCAGTCTGACACAAGTATTTAATTTTACGGGAAGATCCAAAAAAAAAATCGTATTAATTTACTTTCGTAAATAAATACGAAAGAACTAAGCAAACCCAACGTAGAGATGGAGAAGAGAAAGGTGACATGTACATACGCATAACAGGATCACAACACAATGCAGCCATACTGACACAGGGGCATGGTTGCAGACGTTGCATGGTCTGAGCCGATTTCCCTTCGCATTCTACCCTTCACATCCTGCATCGCCGGTAGTCTGGAGCCGGAGGTAAGCATCGTGCAGTGTGCCATCGCCTTCGAAGCTAGTGCTTGCGATAGACTGTGGATGGGCGTCCTTCATTGCTTTTATTCTTGCTATACTGCTATTTGGGCGAATATCACGGTAATTTTATTAATTACAATGATAATTTCCATCGTTATTCACTTGATATGATAGTTACTCTTGGTGTGATTTAAAAAATAATAATAACAAAAAATGGAAAACATTTAAAAGCAAAATATAGAATATATATTTATCCTCATCGACATGGCCATATTACATGTATCCAATTGGTTCAATATATGTAGTTGTAATATCTCGCTTTACTTCCTCTTTTGATGTAGAATAACGGTTAGTAGTTTGGATTATTATAAAGATATCTCTCATATATGAGTCTTTTGTTTTGTTTTTATAAGCTTTCTTTACGTTTGATTTAGAAATTGGCGGCAATGAAATCTGTTAAGTGTTGATCATTATATAAGTATTAATAATTATATAATAATTCATAAGTGTTGAAAAATGTTGATTTTTAATATCAAGTCCATAGCTAAAGACGATCGTTTGACACAGAATTAATGGCATATTTTCGAATACGAATTCGCAAACGTTCGAACAACACTTGTCCAAGACCTCGAGCCAAACTAATGGTTTATTAGCCACTTGGCGGGACTCGTAGAAAACGTATCCATCGATCTCTTCTTTTATCACAGACTCTGATAAATGTGTAAACACTGCCGATTGATGTTTAGATAAATGTATATTCAATATCTCTGGAGAGCTGGCACGCACGTAACTTACAGACAGAAAAGGAACAGGTTCATCTATGTTCGCATCCCAGGATATAGAAAACGGGCGAATGAGCGGTTATCAGATAATCAAATGAAATATAATTGTATATTTGTATCTCTATCTCTTTCAGTTATTATCCTTATTATAACTTGTACTTTTGAGGGTTCTACGAATACAGATTTTATAACAGAATTCATTGAAATCTATAAAACGCATACGTGCTTATGGCAAGTAAAATCCCCAGAGTATTCAAATCGTGACAAACGAGATTCAGCCTACAAAAGTCTTTTAACTTTTTGTCAAACAGTAAACCCTGACTGTGATGTATCTTTTGTAAAGAAGAAAATAGCAAACTTGAGGAATGCTTTTAGAAAAGAACATGCAAAAGTTAGAAAATCTACCAAATCAGGTGCTGGTGCTAATGAGATATATGTGCCAAAACTTTGGTATTACAAATTAATGGCGTTTACTGCTGATCATGAAGAGCCACGTGAATCATTCTGTAGCAGTGACAGTGCGGACCACGATGAACAACCGACACAGGAAGATAATCAGTGTGACCAAACGGATGTTGAAGTTGAGGTCAGTGAAATGTTATAATAACTGAAACGTTTTATTTAATACATACATGTACAAATGAATGTAGGTCATTGTAAACATTACTGTAAATTTGTCAGAACTCAAATATTGTATTACAGAAATCTAAGAAATGTACGCCTCAAGTTTAAACTAAAGTTAAACAGTAAAATAAATAGTAAGCAAAGTGAACAGCATTAATAGTACCATTTCAGGCCATATCGTTCTGCCAAGGCACAGCTCCAGTAGTATTGAAGTAGGTAACATACTTGTCTCTATTCTGTTTGCCGCCAGCTTGCCCTGTATTATTTAGGTTCGCTTGAAGAGGGGTGAGTTGTTCTTCGTTTCTCCAAGAACCTGGGATCAATTGCCGACTCTCAATATCTTCTCGATCAACCATAGTGGTTGGTGAATAACCACCTTTATTTTTTTGCCGCAATACATTATGTAAAATACAACAAGCTAGCACAACAACGTCTATTTTGTTTGGACTCATATTGATTGTTGTGTGAAAGATGCGAAAACGGTTTGCTAAAATGCCAAACGCATTTTCTACGACCCGTCTTGCTCTGGAAACTCTATAATTGAATATTCGTTTCTCTATAGTTAGATCTCTAAGAGCAAATGGTTTCAATAGATTCTCGTGTAAAGCAAACGCATCGTC
>BOPN01000769.1:300000-305000 GCA_017312705.2 Penaeus japonicus
TGTTATATAAATGATATGATTGATTTACATGTAGACTGTACGATTGATATACACGTAACATGGTTCTTGTTAAATTGTTAAGTTCGATGTGATGGTTCGCTTCAGTACACGCAATCATTGATATTAGTCAAATTTCAAAATCTTAAAATACCATCTTCCAACCCAGCCGCCCCTCAGCTTTATGGGCTCGCTGTCCTCACTTAGCCCCCCCACCCTCAACCCTACCCCACCCCCACCCTTTAATGATAGACACCTACTCTCGCCACTGGCCAAATTAATTTTATACCTTTTTTGTTTATTGAAGTTAGCGATAAATTTAACTTTATCAATACGAACACACTCTTTACTGTTAAGTTTTAAAGATCTGCCAGTAGATAAAGATGAGACAGTACATGCCTATTTTCTTACACCAATTCATATCCTATGAAATCTTGTTTCATACGACAAAAATAGTTAGTAATGGTAAAAAAAAAAAGACAAGAATATTGAGTGATGACAAGATTACAGAATACCATGTGCATCCTTAACCCGTTGGATGTGAGTGATGTAAATCTCTGTTATATAGTGATTTTCTTTCATTGTTCTTTTCAATCATATTAAGAGTGATATTTATATCTAGTGATAGATGATGGGAAATTACCATGACAATTACTATATTCACGTAACATAGGTTTGGTTTAAAATCCCGACCATAGGTCTCTCTGAAATAAATCCTGGTTGTGCCGCGCAGGTTTCACTGGTACCCTTTGTGATCCATGATAAGCCTGAGGCAAGAAAGTCGGCGTGGACATAGTATTTGGTCCACATCTTCCCACTGTATCTATGCCACTAGACGCTTAGACTAAGATATGTATGGTGGAACAGACATGGGGGGGATTGTGCATCTGAGGACAACTGATAGTGAAATATATCTCTGTGGAGATGGGCTTCATGTCGGCCAGCATGACTCTCTCAAACTCTGGTCACACACCAGCCTGGCCGTTGATTGTTTAATTCTTGTATTTGGGATAATTCCCGTCCCTAAGATGCAGAGAAAAGTGGTCTATCTACATGACTCTCCTCCCGAGTGAGTTGTCGCACTTTGACCAGTCTCTCCATCACCCCAGTGGCCCAACATCCACCTCTCTAGGCATGAGGCCCTCTGTAAGTAAAGTAGTCGGTCCCCAAACTTATGTCTTTTTGTTTCAGCAGTATGATTGATATGATTAGGTTTGTTATAAACGTTTTGTTCCTTTTGTTCCAGATTGACAGGTGGATCTTCTGGTATAAAACATCAAACTACTGAGGAATTAAAGGCCTGCGATGGCGAACCCGCAGAGGCAGAACAAAATATTGATCCGTCACAGAAGAAAAGTAAGAGAAATAAATATTAGTAATGGAACAAATACATATGTGGGATAATTTTCAAGAAGCTTTATTGAATATTTTCGTAAACGTTATTTTCATACAGTTGATAGTTGTGTGATGAGGGCAAACTGTATGAAATATGGGCCTTTGCTCATTCATAATCTTAATCAAGTTGCCTCCAATATTATCCAATTCTATTACATTATTTCCCCATTTCTGAACACAATAACCTAACTGCATTATTAATTTGCTTTAAGGTCGTGGCAGCAGGCGAATCTGGCACAGTGATCAAATCGAGGCACTCATTCTCCTTATCAAAGAAAAATATCCAAGGTTGAATAACGGCTGTAAGAGGAAAAAAATGGTATATGCGGAAATAACTGAAGAATTACAAAATATTGTGAGTATTATGCATAAAGTGTACAAAGTAACATAAAATGAACATCTGGTTTGTCAAATGTATATGATAAGCATTATATTCATTCATAACTTTCACTTTTTTTCCAGTTCCAAGGTGTCACCAGATATCAAGTTGAAACAAAATGGAGAGTTGTCAAATATTTATATAGAACTTATGAAGGAAATAAATTTGCATTAAAACGACCAAAAATACTAGAACCAAAGATCTATGATTTACTTCATTCAATCTTGGGTGAAAAACCAACAGAAAGCACACCGTCCCAAGATGTTAGTGTCCAAGATCTTAAACCACCACCTTTAGTCACTTCCCATTCTTCAACCTCCAACAACACACTGCAAGTCCCGTTAAAATCAGAAGCAGCGACAACACAGCAACCCCAAACATCTATCAGCACACAGGCTTCACAGGTTGCTTCAGGATCAGAAGATGTAGCACTACAGCGGTCTCAAACATCTATCAGTTCACAGACTTTTCAAGTCCTTTTAAGTCCAGAAGCTGTAACACTACAGCAGCCCCTAACATCTGTTACACATTGTGATTTCCATGTTCTTCAAGATCAGAAGCTGTAGTATTACAACAGCCCCAAACATTTATCAGTGGCCAAACTTCACAAGTTCCAAAATCAGAATATGTGACAATACAACTGCCCCTAGCATCTGTTAGCGCACAGGTGTCACAAGTCCCGTCAAGACCAGAATTAATAGCAGTACAGCAGCCCCTTGCATCTGTTAGTGCACAGGCGTCACAAGTCTCATCAAGACCAGAATTAATAGCAGTACAGCAGCCCCTTGCATCTATTAGTGCACAGGCGTCACAAGTTCTGTCAAGATCAGAATTAATAGCGGTACAGCAGCCCCTAACATCTGTTAGTGCACAGGTGTCACAAGTCCCGTCAAGACCAGAATTAATAGCAGTACAGCAGCCCCTTGCATCTGTTAGTGCACAGGCGTCACAAGTTCCCGGGCAAGACTGGTGAACACCATAGCAGTACAGCAGCCCCTTGCATCTCTCAGCACACAAGCGTCACAAGTCTCATCAACACCAGAATTAATAGCGGTACAGCAGCCCCTAACATCTGTTAGTGCACAGGCGTCACAAGTTCTGTCAAGGTCCGAATTAACAGCAGCACAGCAGCCCCAAACATTTATCAATACACAGGCTTCACAAGTTCCAAGATCAGAATATGTAACAATACAGCAGCCTCTTACATCTGTCAGCGCACAGGTGTCACAAGTCCCGTCAAGATCAGAATTAGTAGCAGTACAGCAGCCCCAAACTTCTCACAGTGCACAGGCTTCACAAGATCCGTCAAGATTAGAATTAGTAGCAGTACAGCAGCCCCAAACACCTGTCAGTCCACAGGCATCCCAAGTTCCATTACAATCAGAAGCTATATCACTACAGCAGCCCCAGATATCTGTCAGTAGACAGGATTCACATAATCCATCAAGACTAGAAATAGTAGCAGTACAGCAACCCCAAGTATCTATTAATGCACAAGCTTCACAAGTTCCTTCAAGACCAGAATTTGTAGCAATACAGCTACCCCAAACATCTGTCAGTGCACAAGTTTCACAAGTTCCATCAGGATCAGACATTATAGCACTACAACAGCCCCAAACACCCATCAGCGCACAAAGTTCACAAGTTCCATCAAAATTAGTAGCAATACAGCTGCCTCTCTCATCTATCAGCACACAGGCTTTAGAAGCTCTGTTAAGACCAGGAGCAGTAGCAATACAAGATCCCCAAACATCTATTAGCACTCAGGCTTTACAAGGTCCGTCAAGACCTGAAACAGTAGCATCACAACAGCCCCAAACATCTAATAGCTCCCAGGCTTTACAAGAACAACCAAAGATACAAACAACTCCACAAGTTCCAGACGAAGCTGTTGAAGAAAAGCAGGTCTATCGAACAAGAGCTATTGGTATACAAACCGAGGCATCACGGGATTCGCTGTCAGAGTCTGTAAGAACTCTGGTGGACAAGCTCGATCATTTCATGGAGAAAACGACCAAGCAAAATTATGATATTATAAATTTACTCAAAATTAGGGAAGAGAGAGAAGCAAGAAATGATGCTCTGCGTGAGGAGTACAGGAAACAAAAAATTGAAATTCTAAAAGCTAGATATGAAAGGTAAACTAATAACCAAGAATTACATACCAAACTGATTTTTTCACATGTTTGCCATTTCTTCACATCATGCTAATAAAGATAACTGCCACACACGAGCATCTTTTCTGTAAATGCATATATAACGAATACTACATCTATCCCTAAAGAAAAAGTCGGCAATGATAGAAAAAATATTTACATTTATCATTTATTGACATGGTTTGGGGTTGGATGAGTGGAGTGTTTAAGGAGGTTGCTCGTGTATATATACCGTGTCTTAATTTATACAGGGAAGTTGCTACTGTATATCGTGTCTTAATTTATACAGGGAAGTTGCTACTGTATATCTTGTGCAAATTTATTCAGGGAGGTTCCCCTTATTTCTCACACTTCATAAACGCCATTCGATAGATGCCCGCATACAAGAGTAACCATATTCAGTTATTGGCTATATATTCACAAAGATTCCAGAGATCTGTTTCTGTGATTCTTTCATTGTGCATGTGTGTGTAGGTTTGATATCGATATGAAAACATCACCTTCACCAGTTTGTATGATTGGCGTGGAATAAAACTATAATTGATTACTTGGTGGTGTCTTTAGAATTCACCCCCCCCCTCCTCCCCCCCTAGATTCAAACTTGTCTAATATTAGAGGACCAGACACATGCAATGTCCAAAAAGTGTTTTGTAACTTTTATTTTGTATGTGTGAATTTTGTATTGCTATTCCTTGGTTTAAAAGGTCCTTTCTGTAACTGGTTTAATGTCTTGTGTGATATGGGAAAAACACCAAATTGTTTCATCTTTTTCATCATTAAATCAAATTTATATTGGACTATTATTTCTTTCCTAATTACAGGCTCTTTGTGAAAGATAACCTTATTTGTCAGAATTAAAGCGTTAAATAAGTTTTGTGATCTAAAATTAGTAGACGGGACCCCCGAACTCAACTCTCACTCCCGTACTGAAACATATAACAAACACACACACACACACACACATATATATATATATATATATATATATATATATATATATATATATATATATATATATATATGTATGTATGTATGTATATATGTATGTATATATATTTGTATATGAAGCGAGT
>BOPN01000769.1:312500-320000 GCA_017312705.2 Penaeus japonicus
TATTTATTTCTGTGTATATATAAAGTAAAAGTGAAAATACAAATAGTGTTGCGAGTAGCTCAGCCATCAAAAGAGACATATGTATAAAGAGAAAGGAAGGGGGCTGGAGATTAGATAATGAGTATAGTGGTCTCTAATAGGTTAGAGACGGTGTACGGAAGAAACTGCCGAGACACACAAGACCCAGTGATTCTTGGGTTTTAGGGGGGGGGGGGGGGTTAGGTCTCAGTGGCCCTTGAAGTTGGAAGAAAGATGACAGACAATACCAAATATATATTTTCCCTCAATGGATCCCATACACACCATGATAATGGTGTGATAACAGACCACCAGTTTTTAAAAGCTGATGATGCTCTATCAAGGCTACTTGGCTGGGAAGGAAATTCACTTAACACCTTCAAAGGAGTAGCTAGGACTATTAGGGTTATTGGTTTAATTATTTCACAAATTATAAGACTCTTACCTGCCTCTACTCAAGTGAAGATCAACAAGATCAGAGGACAAGTCAAAATTTTAAAGCAAAATAATGAAGCTAGAATTCCATAACCATCCTGAATCTTAAATACTTAAAAAGTTTGTTTCTATTTCAGATTCATCATTTAGATTCATCTTTGTGCCAAATATCAGAAACCACAATGTCTGATAACGGTTCAGATGTCGTAGATGGATTCAGTATTAAAGAGGAGATCGAGGAGAGTGATGTATGTTTTGTAATTGACAATGTCGTAAAAGAGGAAGTGAAGGAGGAAAGAGATGACGAAATGTTCGTCTGGAAGGCAGAGGATATCATCCATCTAGATCCGCTTAATGAAAACATTGATAATTTCTCTAGTGAAGGAGAACAGCCATGTGAGGATCCACTATTAACACTTGAATGCAATAGTTGTGGGGAAGTGTATGCCACTCGAGGTGATTTGGCGACTCACACTATGAAAGCACACAGTTCTGGAAACCTCGCAAATGATCAGAAGAGCAAAGAACTCATACTTGAAGACAGCAAGCATGCAAGGCTACACAGTCTAGGAAACCCCATCAGTGATGAGGTATGTAAGAGGGAATTTCTGGTCATGTTAATTATCAGAATATATGAAGAAATTTTATCTGCCACATATGTGTACACACAAAGACAATATGAAAAACAAAATTTCAGGAGTAACTCAGTCATGCCATGAGGCAATTGGTGGGTTTAGTAGTCTTAGGTAACCTGAATGGGGAATAGAATGAGGATTATGTGGCTGGGTAGGAAGAGAGAGACTCAGGTTCGCAAGAGAAGGCTCAGCAGAAGGGGTAGCAGATAGTATAGGGATGGGGAAGGGATACCTCCCTTTGAAGAAGAAGAAGAGGAGGAGGAAGACAAAAAGGAAGAAGGGAAGAAGAAAACAGTCCTTCAGTTTTTTGTAGCTGAAAGTCTACTGAGGTGAAGAAGTTGGAATTTTAAACTGTATCCAATTAAGGTCTTTAGCAGGGGTGCTAGAAATGTGGGAGTAGTAGGGGCAACTGCTCCCCCCATGCTTTCTTGGTGGAGGAAGCTGTGAAAAGTGAAAATTGTTTTTTCAAAAACATCTATTTTTACATTCAGATAAGCCTTGTATACACCTGCACTTTTGCAAAATATCGGAAAGCTGCCCCCACTGCCCATAATTGTTTCTGGTGCACAGTGGTAAAAAATATTACTGAAAATATTCCAAATGATAAAGTGATTGTTGGTTATTAAGAAATTAAGGCCAGTAATGGCTTTGCCTTGAATCTTAAAGTGATAAATTAAAATTTATAGATAAGATGTTCAATATCTAATTTTATACAGAAGTCACATTATGAAGCTGAATGCATTAATACATCATATACACGAATGGGATAGGTTGAAGATGTCAAGGAAAAAGTAACTTTTCCAACATTTACACATTAGCACTGATATCGGCATGGTACTACATACACGTATCAATGCACAAAATGCTTCTACGTGATGCAGAGTTTATCCAAAAACCCTGTGTGTCAGTAGGGTATTTATCAGGAATGGAGAGAAAGAAAATATAAAGATTTACAAAGTTTAATCAAAGTAGCATCATACGTGCAAAACATTGAGATTAATAATAGATGAAGAATTAATCCATTGCTTGCTCTTATATCAGACATTGTTGTAACCAAATCCAAGACAAAACTTGCAAAAATATGGTGGTAATAATGAAAGTGATACTGATGATAATTATGAAAATAGTGCTTTTAAAGAAAATAATGAATGGCATTAAATACCAGTCTTCTATTATAGATGGCAATTTTTTTTAGAAAAGTGTTCAAGACTATTTTCATTTCACTTAATACCACTGATATTGCATTTATATATTTATGTATTATATGTTATTGTAGTAGTAAAGAAATGTGCTGTATATTATTTCAGACTTTTGTAATATATATATATATATATATATATATATATGCATATTCTAATTTTTTTTTCTGATCATATTCCAGCCCTGAAACCTAGACTGATAGTAACCACAAATGAACTAGACTATGAATATTTCCATTGTATAGTTGACCATGCGAATGACGAATAAGGGAGAAGAAAACATTAGCTAAACAACTGTAGTGAAGAAGTATAAGTATAACAAACACATATTAATGCCAAAACAGGAATCAACTGCAACATCAATACCTATGCTTCTTAGATAGTGATGGTAATAAGAGCAATTTCAGATCTCCGTCTCATTTGAATGAATACATTTTTCGTTGTAGAAAGAGGTATGAATGAAAGTGAATATTTGGCCCGTTTCGAATGACATCTTTAGCATATATACATATGTGTGTGTGTGTGTGTGTGTGTGTGTGTGTGTGTGTGTGTGTGTGTGTGTGTGTGTGTGTGTGTGTGTGTGTGTGTGTTTAGGTCAGGTCATTGTCTATATAGTCGAGAGCAGACCTAAAAATTGCAAAATATCTTAAAAAATCACTGTGCACCGAAACGAGTGTACATCGTAAAGAGTTCTGAGGTTGATTATATTTCCTGTCATGTGATTGGGTAAGGGCATGCAAAATGCAAGTAGGTCAAATATTATGTAAATGCCCATAATTTGATCTGAAAAATCATTTTGACTTCATTACTCCCTGAAGATGGGCTCCCAATCCTGCTCTGCTTCTAGTTCTGCTGCAACCGAAGATCTTGCGCCTCCATCCACTTCGCCCTCATCTCCTCCCCCCTTCTACGACCTCTCCTCTAATGAGTGTGATGGAGACGAGTATCTACCAAAGGGGACGAATGATCAAAGTAGCAGCAGTGATGAAGACAGTGACTCAGACTCTGAGTTGGACTTTGACTCCAGGCAAGAGTCATCCTTAGACTTGGATGACTTGCTGTCTATCTTCGAGGCTAAGGTGGGGGAACAGAGTAACCCTGAAATGCCCCTGTTCACGTGGCAGAGAGAGAATAACAAGCCACAGGTATTTGGATTCTCGGGCTGTTTTGGGGTCAATGTTGATGACTTGCACCAAAGATCCACACCCTTTGAGATATATTCTCACTTCGTAACACCCAAGCTCATGGACCATCTGGTCCGGGAGACTAACCGGTACGTTACCTTCATTTCATTGTCTCCTGCTTGCATAACTTTTCATATCCATATTGTTACAGTTTACATTCCTCGCATTAGAAGCATAGTTTATAATTTGGCTTTTCTCTCCTCCTCAGGTATTACCACCAGGATCCAGCACCGACCCCATCCACAAGGAAATGGCACGACACTTCAAGGGAGGAGCTGCATGCTTATTTTGGGCTCTGGCTCTTAATGGACTTACTGCCAAAGCCTGACATGAAGGTGTACTGGTTGGACCCCCTTTTTGCTCAGCCTATATTTCCTGAGACAATGCAAATAGAGCGTTTTGTTGAGCTGACGCAGAATCTGCATGCGGTAGACAACAGCGGGGTGCATCCTGCTGATGACCGCCTATGGAAGCTGCGTCCAGTGATTGATATGCTTAATCAGCAGTTCTTGTCAGTCTACACTCCTCCCCAGAGGATAACTGTTAATGAGAGTGTCTGGATGTTCAGAAGCTACCTTGGGGTGAAGGTGTACAAGCTCTGTGTCAGTGATGGAGCAACAGCAGGCTACACCAGCACTTTCCAAATCTATGCAGGACAGGACAAGAGTGAATTTCCTTTGTCTATGAAGGCTATCATCAACCTAATGGATGCTGCGGATCTCTTTGGGAAGGGGTATGAGCTCTATACCAACATCTTACATACCTCACCCACTCTCTTCCACTACTTGCAAAATCGGTATACCAGTGCAGTTGGTATCGTGCGCACCAACTGCAAGTACATGCCAAGTGATCTACAGGCAAAGAAACGTGGCGAAGTAGACTACCGCAGCACCCCAACAGGCCTGTTTTGCCTACAGTGGCTAAACAAGGAACCTATTACCATGTTATCAACAGTCCATGATTCTGAAATGGTCACCAGTACATCCCGGTATAGAACTGAGCTCCAAAAGCCCAGGGTAGTGTCAGACTATAATGCCAGGATAAAAGGGTTAGAGATGAAAGACCAAATTGTTCGGTCTTACCGGACTGTCCGGAAGTCCATGAGTTGGTATAAAAAGATGATCTTGTACCTTATTGATGCGGCTGTGGTCAACACCTTCTGTGTGCACAAGGCACTTGGAGGAACATTGAACCTGTTCGACTTCAAATCACAGCTTATCCGCGAGCTCATCCAGGAATTCACCTGTCCCAAGAGGGGAGCATACCAGAGTCAGGAACATCCACCCACAGCTTCAGTGGAGCGCCGCCTTCAAGGAATGACTACACATCATCAACAGCAAGTTCCTGAAAAGAAATATCGTCGCTGTAAGATGTGCAGGCAGAATGGGAAGAGGAAGATGACCAAGACCATGTGCAGTGACTGCAAAGTGTCCCTCTGCCAGTATGACTGTTTCCACCAGTGGCACGCCCAGCAGTGAGGATAAGGTACCTTCTTCCCCATCATTTATTTTGACTGTATCTGATGATGGATTTTTTCTTATTTTTATTTTTTTATAAGAAATACACACAGTGAAAATGTTTTTTGTCTGCCCATAAAACTCTATTACTATTACCAAATATTAGTTATTATTAATTTCAGTAAAAGCTTATCAGATAGGAAATATAATTCTCACTCACAAAAATAAGGGAAAAAGAAAAAAATGTATATAGCTCTGGCATTCCAATGAATAAATGAAAGAGAGCAAAAGTGGCAGTGACATGTTGCTTACCGCTGGCCACTTGCTCTAATAAAAAAAACAATTAGAGAGGTATGTGAATGCCAGGTGTGCTCGTCCAGGGACTGTGCTACTGATTGTATTTCCTGAATGCAACAGTGTAGTTCTTTATCATTTTCTTAGTAATATATTACCATGAAACCCATATTTTATTAAGTGTTACCTCTGCGGAATAAAAAAGACTAATATGTTGGTACAAAAGTACAAATCCCTTTATACGCTAAATACATTTATTGAAATGTAGAGTCCACAATGACAATGACAAAACACTCAACCATATTGATAAAGTGGGAGAAAATCCCACTATACTGAAAATAGGTTTATTCAAAGATATATCTACCTACCTATTGTTATAGGTCAATGAGCTATGTGACTATTATAATGTCATAAGAAAGTTCCATTGTAATCTATTGTAGAGCTTAACACGTTCCCTGCGTTTCAGTATTTGTGAGGATTCCCTTCTTGTGGATACCTTCTAACCCCTACAGTCTCAGAAGGGCATGAGACACCACTCTGACAGGAGGTGAGTGTTGTTATCTGATACCAAAGGGTGTTTTAGTGAAGTAAATTTGTGACTTACATGTGGTACACAGTTCACAAATATCTGAAATATGTATTCATATTGTGTATTGTGTTACCTGTATGGTATGTAATTCTTGAGCCGTAGGTGGTACTTTTTGCAAGATTCTGTTTCACTCTTGAGATTTTATTATCTTTACACAAGGAATTATGACTTATGTTCAAATAAAGTACTTTTAACTTAATTTCTCTTATTTTCTAGTCTATCAGATATAGATTAATTCTTATTTTATAGGAAGATAAATGCTGAAGACAGATATACTGAAGATGACATGTTATCTTCTGAGTCATCTGGTGAATTTGTTGTAAAGCATGTCTCTTCCAGTATAATACCTCTAGTGAAGACTCTCCTAACTCAGAAGAGGCTGGCCCATAGATATTTATAGATTCATTCATACTAATGAAATATTGGATAGGATAAATCATGAAACAGTTAAGTATGCTAAGCGAAAAAATGAAGAGTCATGTTCTGCAAAGACCATCTTCTCGTGAAATCATGATTTTGGGGGGGATTAGTTCACAAGCCAGATATGTCTCTGTACTGGTCCAAGTCAGCACTCTATAGCAATGAATTTATACCAAAAATAATGGGAAGAGAGTGGTTTGAGTTGCTATAGAGTATGATCCATTTTTCAGGTAACACCTCAACAATTGGCAGTACAACCATTACTTGACAAGGTATTAACACAGTTCCAGCATGTGTGCGAGCCAGGTAAGAACTTATAATTAATCAGAGCATGGTACCATTCAGAGGGAAACTGGGATTCCAACAATATTTACATGGAAAGGTTCATAAGTATGGCATAAAACTTTCCAAGCTGTGTACTTTGGAAGCCTACACTTCAAATGTGATTCATTGTGTCTTTTTGCCACACAAGCAAAGACTGACACCTGAATCTTTATCTGTTGGAATATGTGAGAATCTCCTAAATACTGGAAAAATTCTTTTGTACTAATAATTACAATTCATCAATTGCCTTAGCTGAACATTAGTTGCCAAAGAAAACTCATTATTGTGGGATAATTAGAACAAACAAAAAATAGGCCAGAGAAGGTCAAGAAAGCTAAACTGAAGAAAGGTGAAATGATAGCTCTAGAAGATAAAGATGTGGTGAAGCTGTATAAATGAAAAGACAAACTGTATCAACAGTTCCTGAACATGGCTGTGAACTTGCTGCTAATGGCAAGAAAATCAGAAGTGGAAATTAAAACCTGAAACCTCCAAATGTTTTGTTGTATTTCCAAAAAAGGAGTAGATCAAAGGATCTCATATTATACTGTGAAAAGAAAGTCTTATGAGTGGTTTCAAAAATTAGCTTTTGAGTTTCTATATGGCACAAGTTTAGTTATGCATATATTCTCTATAACAAATGCTGTCCTGAAAATAAGATTCACTGAATCTTTAATACTGTCATTGATCACTGGAAGTCCAGCAAAAAATATTTAGAAAAAAGCAGTACAAAGACAGGTACTCAAGTTTGAAAATCTCCATGATTAAAGGGTATAAAGAAAACTTTTTTAGAGTTTCAACGTATTGTGCAGTATGTGAGGAACTACTACATCTCTATTTGCCTTCTGTAGTATTTTTGATGAAAAATGGGATACAGTAAGCAACATTTTGATATGTACCGATATTTTTTGGCTTGAGTTTGAGTTTTATTAGCTGAAAAATGGT